>JAECMU010241240.1:0-11145 GCA_016106625.1 Dracogyra subfuscus | reverse complement strand
AAAGTTAAAACAAAGTGGCAATATCTTAGTAGAGTACTTCACATGTAATACATATCTTCTTGTATTAATTAACAACTGTTTTAACAGAAAATGTAATATTTCATTATGTGCTGTAAGAATATATGTTTGAAGCTCCGAAAAATAAAAAAATTTTAAAACCCAACACCCATTAAACTTTCTGTTGTACACTAATATATATATATATATATTATATAGATTTGATTTTTCAAAAACATAAATTAAAAGCTATGTTGTTTATTACTAACATAATACATTATCTGTAATATTTATCAGTTGACTCGTTTGTAGTTCTTTAGTAAGACTGTTGATATGTTGTTTAATTTTGTTTCTTTTAGTTACATTGGGTTTATTGAGTCATATCGGGATCCTTTTGGTGTGCGTGGTGAATTCGAAGGTACTTTTATTTAAAAATAAATTGTTGTTTGTATGTATGTAATATGTTTATGATTATTGTATTTTTATTTGGGGACTATTCACAATGATCAATATTTTGATAAGCAATGGGAATGGGAGTATCACCATTTGTGGTATACATTTTTTAAGGAGGAGGTGGGTACCAAAAATGTAAATCTTTTTTTCTTTTTTTTAACTACCAAAAGAGTACAATACTTTATGACCCATCAAAGGGTTTGAAAAATCCACTAGCCCTATGTGACAACAAGTGAATTTTTGCTCTGAGCTAGTGAAAATTATCAACAATATAATACACAGGGCACTAGCCAAAGCTTCTGATAAATAACCTGTATATATAATATAGAGGTTTCAGCTTTTTAAATATTATTTCAGCTTTAAAAAAAAAATAAGTATCATATTATCTGGTGATATATCTTTTATAATCGATATCATTATTTTACTGTCTTCCTCAGGTTTTGTTGCTGTTGTGAACAAGGAGATGAGTGCAAAGTTTGCTGAACTGGTCACCAAAGCAGAACACTTTATGGCACTGCTTCCTTGGCCGTCCGAGTACGAGAAGGACACATTTCTCCGTCCAGACTTCACATCACTCGATGTTTTATCATTCGGAGGCAGTGGCATTCCTGCTGGAATCAACATTCCCAACTGTAAATATGCAGCAGTCATGATGACTTAATTAAATATTTTTATAGCATAGATTTTGTCTGTCTGTCTTTAATTCACATTAGTTTAGTAATGTGATCATCATTTACTTTTGTTTGACACCGTATAGTATTACATATTAGGGTATTATAACTCATTTGTTTGATCTTTTCATTCATTCAGCCTTTTATTTAGATGCTGTCTAGTTTTGCTGCCATTGAAAATAGTTCTACGGTATATAGAGTTGAGGCTTGGGCTTCAGTATACTATGGGTGTATTTCCAAGTGTTTTTTTCCAGTATCAGTATATCAGCAAGTATATGACTAATTTCACTCGTTATTTCAGATGATGACATCCGACAAGATGAGGGTTTCAAAAATGTCTCTCTTGGTAATGTCCTCACATCTGGCTACAAAGACACAATAATCACATTCCTCTCAGAAGAAGACAAGGTAAGGCTTTACTATTTATTAACATAATGTTTATGATATCTGGTTTAGTATTAATATCACATTTTCAAATGCATGACTTATTTCATGCTTTTGAGTAAAAACAAATTGTAAATTCCATATTTATGCCACAAAAAAGGTTTTAATGACCTATCATGACCTTGTAATTATTACCCTAAATTTAATGTTCAAACAAAAAAATGTGTTACACAAAAATGAATTGACATATGAAATGATCATTTGGACTGTTATTATAGACTTATATATAAAGAAGCTACTCATTTATGCCATTGTTTTGATTACATATTATGTTACATTGTTGAATAGCATGTATATTTTGGCAGCCATTTTGTGGCCATGTTACTACTCTCTTGAAAATTGTTGTGTTCTCTGTTGTGTATGGCTTAGCTGTACAATTTTCTTTTCATTCATTAACCTGACCTCTTCCAGTACCCATAAGGTAAGAGGTCCTGTTAAGTATTACTGAGAAAAACATTCACTCAAAGTTTCCCACATTTCAGTGTGATAGTAATTTTGCTTTCATTTGTATTCAGTTTGGTGTTCTGTAGTCCCTGGTCTCACACATACATCAGTTTTTATCCCGATTCCAGGAACTTTACAAGAAGTTGAAGATTCCGTCGTTTGAGGTACAAGTTGGTCTCCATGAGCTGCTGGGTCATGGAAGTGGCAAACTCTTCAGAAAGGTCAGTCGGCATTTTATAGTGATGTTCATTTATTTCATTTCAGTTTATTTTTGTTCTTATATTCAATTAAGGTTCAAGCACGCTGACCTTGGCACACTTCTATGGTTAGTTGTTATTTATTGGGTAGAGAGAAATCAGTGTAGTAGCCTTACACCTCCCCAATAAATCGTTCCACGTTACTCTTGATGGAAACCTGTATCGGGCTGCGAACCCAGTACCTCCCAGCCTTATGTCTGATGGCTTAACCATGACACCAATGAAGCTGGTGATGTCTATTAGAACAATAAAAATTACTGAACTCTAATTAGCTGTCTCAGGGTTCATCCAAACTCAGTGATGTAATGGTTAAGCCTACTGCTTAATGACTGGTAAGTTCTGTGTTCAAATCTCAGTACTGGCTGACACGGTATGAGTATTAGTTTTGCAGTGGGGAGGTGTGAGGCAGCTACACAGTTATTGCTCACTAACAGCTAATCAATGGCCTTTAACATTCACCTGAACATGGCCCTCTACAAAAGAGCTACATCTTTTAACATTCAAAAGTTAAGTTGTATAGTTTCCAGTAACTTGTAATAGATATGTATTTTTAAATATATTTTTATTTTGTTAATAATTTCAGGAGGAGAATGGCAAATTTAACTTTGACATGGAAGTTGTGAAACACATTGAAACAGGAGCAAAGGTATGTGATTACAAACATTCTTTAAAAGTCAGGTGCATATTGTACTTGTATAATAACCTGAAAAAATGTTTTTTTTGAGTTACTGAGTTTTTATTACACTATTTACAGTTCAGACAGGAGTTTTAAATGGGAATGTATTTATGATTAACTATAATTAGTTAACAAATTCAAACAGTTTAAATGCTAATTTCAGATAAACTTTATTTTTTTCTTTCATATTGTGATATTTCAAACATGAATTATGTTTTATTTAGATCACAAGTTACTATCAAGGCAATGAAACGTGGGATAGCAAGTTCTCTGTGATTGCCTCCCCTTATGAAGAATGCCGGGCTGAGTGTGTTGGCATTTATTTGTGCCTTTCTACAGATGCTCTTAAGTAAGATGATTGACTAATAGAGTTATAAGCTTTTACATTTATAAAAAAACAGTAAGTGTCATGCCTATATGATTTTAAAGTGCAGACTCTAGGCATTATTAAAACAAATTTAACATCACCACTTGAGCACATTGATTATTTAATCATCAGTTATTGGGTATAAAACATTTGGTTATCATCAGAGAAAACCTGCTACCCGGTACATTTTTCATTAGCAGCAAGGGATCTTTTATGTGCACTTTCCAACAAAGAGGATAGTATATACAATTACCTTTGATATACCAGTTATGTAGTACAGGTTGGCATGGGTGATAAAGAATAGGTCCACTAAGACGCTTCGATCCTATGATCAAAGCATCTTAGGTGAGTGTTCTTCTGACTGAGACAGATCCTACCTCCAAGGCTTTATTAAAGTCTCACCTATACAGAACGTACATGGTAAAAGTCTGGGTACTTTTCAAAGTCCTGAGTCAGGTCTTAAATGTTTTCAGTCACAGGTCCATGTAATCCAAGTTTGAACTTCTAAGGATTCAACAAAGTCTGAAGATTTCATCATGATCACAACATGATACAACTCGCATGCAGTAGTTCACACTAACAATATAAGCATAAGTCTAGAACTTGAATTTATTTATTGTAAAATATTATGCAAATGATGTAGATTGAGGAACTATCAGGCAGGGCTTCTAGAATGTTTATAAAATCCCCTAGCCGTGGGATTTTAAAAATTGACTAGCCACAATTAAATATTCACTAGTGCTACTTTACTTTAAGTTAATACAGTTTTACTCAGATATGTCATGTAAACAGAGAGATGGAGCTTAAAACACTAAAACACTGGAGGTTTGGGGTGGGGGCAGAACATTTATCTTTACAAAATAGACTTAACTGCAACAGTTGACAATTTGTTTTTACTAGCTGTCGGGCATGACAGTAGTAGTTATTTACTAGCCCAACATGGATTATCACTAGCCATGGGAGTGGGGCTACCATAATCTAGAATCCCTGTTTTAGGTTTTTTTAGCATAATAATCTTAAGAAGATAAGATGTTTTGAACAGAATGCATGTAAATTAAAATGCCTTGAATTTCTGTTTGATAGATACATATTCTGTGAAACCTGTCTAAACCGGACCCTGAACAAACCGGAATCCTGTAAAAACTGGCTAATTTTCATGGTCCCAAATTGTCTAAATTCTAAATCATTATCCTCTAATCTCTGGATCCTGTCTAAATTGGATAAATATTAGGTCTCCAGCATTATACGATTTACACAGGTTTCACTGTGCTTTTTTACCATTTTGAAAAACATCTCTTTTAATGGGGAATAAAATATTCTATACAATAGTTTGTATGACTATATTTGCATTCTGTTTTGCAGAATATTTGGTCACTTGGATGATGATGCTGATGACATCATTTACGTGAACTGGCTAAACATGGCCCGTGCTGGTCTGCTCTCTCTCGAGTTCTACTCACCTGAGAGTAGAAAGTGGAGACAGGTGAGTGCTATCTTACAGTTCTAATTATTTACCAGGTATTGCTCTAGTTATGGATAATTTTAAAATGGTCATTGCGTCTACATGTATTTAATGGTCTTTGTATTGAAAGAATATTTTTAATGAAAATATAATTAATTATTTAATTTATTTGTTTTATTAATTACCACAAAAAGGTATTAATTTTAATAAGTAATTTAAATATGGTGATGGTAAATTATGTGAAATAAGTATTGTTTTAAAAGAAAAATTCCTATTACTGAGTTACAACTTCCTTTTGTAAAACAAATGAAGTCAGTACGGGAGAAAATGATTGTACACTAGATGTGTTTCAGCAGATTTGTATCTGATTTCAGCTTTCTTCATGTAGATTAATATTCATAACATAGATTGGATTTCATTTCAACTTTAAAAAAGCCATTTCAGTTTTATTTTGACATGGAAGAATTATTTTCATCAAGGCATACTATGCTGATGTTTTTCCAGTTTGAAACATTTCTAATTACTTTTTACTTAGGCTCACATGCAGGCTCGGTTCTGCATCCTGCGTGTGATGCTGGAAGCAGGGGAGGACCTGGTCAACATCAAGGAGGTGAAGGGTGAGGACGGGAAGCCAGATCTGCTGCTAACACTGGACAGGAAGAAGATCATCTCTGTTGGAAAACCGGCCATCGGAAACTTCCTCAAACGACTCCAGGTATGTAGTAGTTTGATTCATAGTTTTGATTTTAAAACCGGCCATCAAAAACTTTCTCAAACAATTCCATGTCTGTACTAATGTTAACACATAGCTTTGATTTTAAAACCAGCCATCAGAAACTTCCTCAAATGATTCCATGTCTGTACTAGTGTTGATACATAGCTTTGATTTTAATACCAGCCATCGTAAACTTCCACAATCGACTCCAGGTCTGTAGTAGTGTTGATACATAGCTTTGATTTTAAAACTTAACCATTGGAAACTTTTTCTCACGACTCCAAGTCTGTAGTAGAGTTGATACATAGCTTTGATTTTAAAACTAACCATTGGAAACTTCCTAAAACGACTCTAAGTCTGTAGTAGCATCAATACATAACTTTGATTTCAATAGTAGAACTAAATGTTCCTAATGGGCAGGAGGCAAGGCAAGCATTTGCCACCCCCTAACGTCATCTGAAATATGTAAACAAATACCTTTTTAATTTTCACTTTAAAATACCTTTATTGTCTACCTGAAGAAAACCCTATATTACTGTGCACATGTGTTTTTACTCCTCCATCCCTTCCGCCTAGTTATAGTATGCTAGCTCTAATTAGTTGAGATCTTTTTAATTCTTCTTTCATTTGCATATATATTGAAATATATGCACAGCAAGTCAGTATCTTAAGTGAGCACCAATAAAGGCTCCACAACTGGTGTAACAAAGGCCGTGGTATGTACTAGTCCTTACTGTTAATCGAAAAGACTAGCCCATAAAGTGGCAACAGCGTGTTTCCTCTCTCAATATCTGTGTGGTCCTTAACCATACATCTGATGCCATGTAACCATAACTATAATGTGTTTAATGTGTTGTTAAATAAAACATTTTCTTCCTTTCTTAATCAGTGTCGGTAGTAATCTGTCCTAACCAGAGTTATTGACCCTGCAATGAACAGCTATAATATGTGATCGACCATACACGTAGCTAACTCACTTACTTCAAACATAATGGTGATTGGCAGAATGAACCACAAAACATTTAACATTGTTGATAGAATTCTGGTTTAGTGTAGTTTTATCTTTGTAATAATAACCTAAATAGGATTTTTCATTAAAAAAAAAATATATATATATATATATTTTCACATTACCTGTCCTCAAACAAGTTTACTCCCCCCTTTGAAACTAGAGGGAGTATGCAGTAGAAGAATTTAGGCCATCCCATTGGCCCTTGGAATGTTCGGACCAGACTACTAGCTGTAAGGGTGGGGGGTGCACTTGTTTGTGGAAAGGTAATGTATCTATAAAAGAGAAAACACTCCCAAGTTTTCTCCACAAAAACTTAATTCAACTTAATTATCAAAAATAATTACTTTGTTATTCCATGGAGTCTCCCAAATGAATATGAGATCTCCATAATTGCATCATTTGTATTTTCTATTTATTACTTTGGAATTCCCATTTGATGTTGTTTTAAGCTAATCGGAAAGAGTAGCCCATGAAATGGTGACAGTGGGTTTCCTCTCAATATCTGTGTGGTCCTTAACCATATGTCTGACGCAGTATAACCGTAAATAAAATGTGTTGAGTGCATCGTTAAATAAAACATTTCTTTCTTTCTTTCATCGAAGTGCACTGAAAACGTTTGTTGTAGGTGAGATATTTAATTCTGAGGAATTCAAATATATATGTAACCAAAGGTTTTGATTTTTAATGTAGTTGTACAAGTCCACTGCTGATTTCGATGCTGGCAAGAAAATGTTTGATTTCTACTCTGATGTGAATGACAAGGAAAAGCCACACTTTGCTAGCATACGAGACATAGTACTGGACCGCAAACAACCAAGGAAGATGTTTGTACAACACCACACTTATCTGAAAGGTAGGCAGTTTTTATTTTTTAATAGTTGAATCAATAACATATGTGGCTAAAACTCATACCTGCAGCATATCAATCAACATAAATGCCACGGTTATAAATACTACCACCCCTCACACTTCAAGTGAACCAGAGAAAATTGGGGGTCAAGATGCTCGGTTCTGAGATAACGGGTAGTGTCTATGACTACCCTAGTTCCGCACAAAATTTGAATACTTTTTTTCATAGGTACCCCATTCATGTTTCAAGCACAAGGCTACTTGACACATTGGTACTAGATGAAATAAAATTGCATATTTTTTTTACCCAGATGAAACTATTATTTTTTACAACCAACCCACTCACATTTATAACCAATCACAGGACTTGTGGTGTTCGCTTCTCTATCAAAAGTTGGGTGCATCTCAAACTTTGACCCAGTCGGAAGTTATTTGGTTTAGTACTACCTACAGTTGTTTGAATGAATGTTTAACAATACCCCAGCACCAAAAATACTTTGGCTATTGGGTGTCAAACTATGGTAAAGATGCCCTATAGTTTAAGAGAATCATTTAGTGGTTTTTTCATTGTATCAAGAAGAAGAAGAAAACAATTGTTATTTATTTTGTAGGTTAAGACATACATTTATTACTTGGCCATAAATAGAGGATAATAAATGAGTTACCAGTTAATATCAAATTTATGTCCCGAGTTAAATAATTTATTTGTCATGGATCTTTGGCATGATAATTTTTCAGTGAGAAATTATGAATTTTATTTTCCCCATTATGGATGCCTGCTGGAGAAATAATTACCAATATTTCATGAATATATCAACATGAAAATGCTTCTTGACTGAACTTTTTATCTTTTTGCATATGTAATATCGTAAATTCTGAAATTAATGTGTCCCTAAATTAATACGAGTAACGGTGAGCAGACTAAAATTTGACATGAAATTAATGGGAGTTGCCTCCCTTTGAAATATTAACTTTCCTAACACCACACATCTGTGTACATTTTGGTTAAATCAAAGTTACAGGTGTCTTCAATGAGATCAACTCACTAACATATCAGTAAATATAGTCTGACATAAAAATAGTATTGAACTACATTATTATCATTTTAGTCGTTAAAATATCTCTGTTAGTCTTAAATCTTATTAAAGGTAACAAACTCGGACAGTCTATTTAATAGTGGAAATGTTTGAATGGAGCTCACCTGATGGGTCAGTTCTGTTAAGAAAAAACATTATATGGAGCAGACTTGATAGGACACGGATACATATATTCATGAGGGAGTATTTTTATGGATGGGGAGATGGATCACTAATGTGTGTATATGAGAAGATTATTTCCAGACTGGATAGGTCACAACATAATTTTTGTTCAGAGTATACAGAATGGGTCACCAATATGTTTGTGAGAAGAGTTAACATATTTGTAGAGTGGACTGAATAGGTCACTAACATTCATGAGAAGAGTTGTGTAGAGCAGACAGGATTGGTCATTAACATGGGCCATTATTTTTGTATCAAGCTGATTCATTGCATGGCCCAATGTGAATGTGGTGCAGAAGACCAAACAGCGGAACATGTTCTACAAACCTGCCCACACCTAGAAGAAGTTCGACAGAAAGCTTGGACGGAAGACACGTCCCTCAACACCAAACTCTGGGGACCTGTCGACGACCTCCGGAAGACGGCAAACTTCATTGCCACATCCGGATTACTGATATGATGGCCGTAAAAAGATTGAACGCAGAAGAAGAAGAATTGCATGGCCACTATAATACATTTATGATACATTGTATTTGTATGGAGCTGATTGTATGGCCATTATAATAAATTTATAATACAGTGTATTTGCATACAGTAGAACCTCATTAGTAGGAACCCTCACCTAACGGACGTTTTTTTTCTTCAAAATGAAACGACCACTCAGTAAAGTTATTCATTAATCCAAATATTCAGCTTCCGGAACCAGATGGTCATAATTCTGAACCAAATGTAAAAAGTAAAGGCAAATTGCTTCGTTTGACTGGTCGCCGCTAATTGAAATGAAAGTAATTTGGCAATTAACAGTCAAGGAATCAACAGAGATAAAATGGCTGCATGGGATTTCACACAGCAGTTTATTTAACCATTCACTTGTATTTATTTAGTGTTAGTAGGATAGAGCACAAGTGTTCACAAGTGTTTGTTGTTGTTTATATAATTTCTTTGATCTATGACCAGATTGGCTGTTTTATATTATGAAAAAAATAGTATTTTATTTTTAAAAGTGGGTAACTCTTGGTCATACCTCGTTTTGTAACTACCCTCCTAACTTACCTGTATGATTTATTACTGAATATTGTTAATAATTGTTTTGGTGTTCAAGTCAAGAGTCTTGCCAGTCACCCAAATTAAAGACAAAGGAAACATCTTTAGATGTTATTGCTATCAAAACACAGGCTTATGACTCTTTTCACATGTGGAACAATGCTCATTCAATTTCACTTTGGTTTGAGAGAGTTGTATTTCTCTGCTAGAGGCGGAGAAATGTATGATGTTGGCGTTTATATTATGTCAGTAGATATAGCAGAAATAAATTCAAATTTCACCATTTAATATGTTTAAAATATAATCTGTAAACGTAGAAAAATTAAACTAATGATGATTGTATATAAGTGAGAAACAATATGCATTCCTCAACTATGTACCCACTTTGTGGAAATGAAGTCAAACTATGTGGCCTAGATTTACAACATTAACCGGTACGACAAAACACAACTAATAATTTTTTTAATTTGTTGGCGCTAGTAATCAAATATTTAGTATCAACAATGCAACTTGTCTTAAACAGTATTTCATTTTATTTAATTGCATTTTCTAACTTTAAGACAAGCACCTGGCAGTACACTAGTCACTACTGAATAGTAGACTGACCTCACAGACATGCAAATAGCGCTTATTCGCACCACGAAGGTGGATCAACAGAACAAAACTGGTTAAAGAAATGTATTGTTCTAAAAATCAAATGTGTTGGGTTTTATTTTTTTCTGAATCAAGGGAGGTTACAGTAATCCGGAAATTTGTTAATCTGGGCCCCGTTTTACGAAGCGATTTTAGCACTAAGATTACCTTAAGTGCATTATGTAGCTATGCAGTTAAGGTGATCTTTGCGCTAAGTTCGCTTTGTAAAATGGGGCCCTAGACGCTTTTTTTAATAACCATACTGTCTGGACTAACGAGGTTCTACTGTACTGAGATGACTGGATGTATGGGTCACTAACATGAGAGTAGAGACAAAACTTAGTGTGGAGTTGGCTCAATAGGTCACTTACCTGAGTTCATGAGGCTGTGTTCTACATGGCTGATGGGTTGGATGTAGCCCAGTGGTAAAGTGCTTGCTTGATACATGGTCAGTCTAGGATCAATCCCCATTGGTGGACACATTAAGAGTATTTTTCATTTCAGCCAGTGGTACACATCTAGCGTAACAAAGTCTGTGGTATGTACTATCCTGGCTTTTGGATGCTACATATAAACGATCTCTTTAAGCCAATGGGTTTCTTCTCATTATATTTTCTGTGGCATATAACCTTAATTACAATGTCTTATGTGCATCCTTAAAATAAAACATTCCTTCCTTCCTTCCTTCTTATACTCATCTGAATGTACAAAAGTGGATATTTTTCTTTATTTCATTGATGCGGAATATATGGGTCATTTACCTGTGCATACTGGAGATAGTGTATCAAAGTTACGTGTTTGACATGAGTTTAAACTAATGTATTTAAGTTAGAGAAATGGGTTTTTTGACATGCAGTCTGCT
>JAECMU010241022.1:0-14132 GCA_016106625.1 Dracogyra subfuscus | reverse complement strand
TTTAAAAAATGGGTAATAAAATTTGCAAGTGGCTAAAATTTTGGCTAAGCCATTTAGTCTCCCGAGATGTGAACAAACGGTTACATAATCTATCCGACACCTCAAACATAATTATAATTATACTCAATATTCAATCGGTGTAATAGCGATCTCGCGACCGGCAACAAAAACAGTGTCATGCAGAATTCAGCGTAGGCCTTATAATGTTTGCTTATTTTAATAATCATGGTTATTAATTTTAACGGCATGCATTCAACATGTATGACAGCAATGTCTAGAAGAACTGTAACCTGTTATTTTTACTTTGTAAAATCTTAGAACAAAGTAATAAAAACAGACCGACAATGCGTGTCAATTTGAATACAAATGCCAGTTCGGGGCCGAAAGATATGTAGGCTCTCGAGGGCTGGGTTGAGTGGGACCGAGTGAAAACAAAACGTTCGGCAGACTGGTTTGTGCGCTTCACGTTAAACCAAATGGACACGACAAACACCAATCAAATAGTTCGCGAACGTTAGGAAGAACGTTCGTTGGCTGAACACAGTACAACTCTCGACGCGAATATACGTCACGCTTCAGAGTCGAAAGACACCAGCGTGTCAAGAAATATCGTTGCGGACTATAAACAATACGATTACGCAAAAGTAAATCTTGCTGTAAATTTGTAGAAAAACAATAGTTGGTCGCATCAATGAATACCGAACTGCAGTTTTTGTTTATTCCTTTGTCTTTGTTAATTTTGTATCAATGGTCGAGAGCACACACGTAGATTGCGATCGCGGGAAATGAACATGCAGTATTTTTACACTGAATAAAATTAGTTTACAATAATCATATTTGTTAGATAATTTTAGATATAAATGTGTAAGATTGTGAGGTGACATTTAATAAGTTAGCTGGATTTTAAAAAGACCTTTATTTTAATTTTTTTAAATGTAATTTTTTTTTTTATTATTATTTTTTTTTTTATAATAATAAACGGGAGTATACTGTGTAGTCGGTATTCATAGCCGAGGTATTTTGCAAGCAGAAATCACAACAAACATTTAACACGACGCTTAAATTGATGGGTCATTTAAAAAAAAAAGCAATTCAAACTAACATAAAAATTGCTATTTAAAGAAATAATGAGTTCTATATAGAAGAAAAAAACAACCCCCCACCCCCATATTTCTGGATGTTAATTTAATGTCATATGCCTTAGAAGTGGGGATGGGTGGTGTATGAGGAACTGAAGATAATGCATAACCCCATCTCCACCCCACCCCCGCTGAAAAATCATATGCTTATGAATGTATCAGTCATAGAGTAATAATCAGTGACTCACCCATTCCCTTATGGAATAGTCCTAGCCTTCAGTAGTAACATTACAGTTGGTAATAATATGGGATAATTTGATAGAAAATAAGTTGCCTTCGTGCCTCTTTTATGAAGGAAAAGTTTGCCTTGGTGCCCCTACAACTTGCCTTGGTGCCCCAATTTTTGTTCTTGACACGAAGGCAACATTTGCCGTGCCCCCCAAAAGTTAAAATTCGATGCCTGCATGAAATGGTATATTTATTATATACATATTTCCAAATTTTTGACAATATTTTTCTGTTTTTGGTACTATATTTCGCTTATCCTATCGAAAACCCGCAACGTCATGATATATTTCTTCCTATGGAACTTTTCCAGAAAATTTACTTCACCATAGACTTTTAAAAAAGAAATTTGATTAAAATTTATCTTTATTAATATTTATTTAACAATACTGCGCTGCAAACATACCTGACAAAGCAATCCTTTAAAAACGCCCACAAAACCAAAACGAGCCGAACGCCGTTAAATTCATACCCTTACACTCGATGACACTATATTTTGTCATCATTATTTAGCTTCGTATTCAATTTGCTTTAGATATTTTATCGTTATTGCACTAAGTATCCTTTTAGTTATAGGTACAGTTGTTTAAATTTTTCAAATACGATTAGATGCATTGGTAATCATCAAATTTAAAAAAAATTAAATCGAGACTAAGGGAGATAATGTAATAATGCACTTTTACAAAAATGTAAATACGACTTCTATATTTTCACTGTAGCTAAAACACAGTGAAAATATGACTTTTCACCGGATATCACTTTTATGGTGTGCGTATATCTATATATTTCATTTCTATGTATATAATAAATGTATTTATGTCTGGCAAACCTGAATTCGAGAAACTGTTTCACAATGCTGTCCAGTATTCTATTATTTCTAAGGTCAGGGTCAGCTGCAGGCTGAAAGATGAAAGCAAACAGAATCATTATGTTCATATACTTGATCAGCTTTTTAAAACTGAGTAAAGGAAGGAAGGAAACAGCTTATTTAACAGCACACTCAACACATTTTATTGATGGTTATATGCTGTCAGACATGGTTAAACACCACACAGATACTGTGGGAGGAAGTCTGCTATCGCCACTTTATGGGCTACTCTTTTCGATTAGTAGCAAGGGTTCTTTTATATGTACCATCCCATAGACAGGATAGCACATACCATGGCCTTAGATGTACCAGTCATGGTGCATTGGCTGAAGTGAGAAATAGCCCAGTGGGCCCACCAACGGAGACTGATCAGAAATAGACTGTGCATCAAGCAAGCACTTTTCCATTGGGTTACGTCTCGCCCTTAGAAATGAGTAAATACATGAAGAGTTAAGAACTCATAATGGAAGTATACTAAAACAAAAAAGTTTAGCAATTTTGTAAATATGCTTAAAGAAAAGAATTTTATTACTTTCAACATCAAATCCGACACGGAGTATAACTGGTGCATCATTTGTCAATATATAAATAACAGGAGACTGCATTTAAATTAATAAAACGTCCTAATTAGAAACATGCTTCTTTATGCGTCTGTCCCGTAAATAACAATTTGAGCATTATTGTCATGGTTTAATGGTGCAAAAAAAGTAACTTAAAATATAAATAAAAATTACCTACCATACCACACGTAGGACACTGAGTCTTGAACTGAAAATATTTCCTGATGCACAAGGAACAGTCTACAAAAGAAATGCTATATTCAGTAGGAGACAATATTTCAGCTGTACACATTTATCACAAGACACTATATTCAGTAGGAGAGGATATTTCAGCTGTACACATTTATCACAAGACACTATTTCAAAACCTTAAGTAACAATAGCCTAGGGCAGTTCACATGATTTTGACCTAGGTAATTGATTGTTTAATGTTAATTACATTAGTGTAATGACCCTGGTAACCTAGTCAGGACTAGCATGTACTTCAATTATGTACCATGTTGATATTTCAATTTTATTTTAAACACAATGCTATTGCAATAGGATAGTATTTATTTTATTATGAAAATTAGTCAGAAAGTCAGTCTTAAACAGAAAAAAGGCAATAATTTTGAACTTTTTTTCAAAACATAAATGTTCATTACATAACAGATAGGCATTTAATGTTAATTTAAATTCACGTGAAGAATATCTGCCTGAAATATTGTGGACTGGTTTGATATTTTATGATAATCTAGTGTAGAAAAACCTATCACTCTGCAAACATATTAATAAATGTACTACTTAACTTTAAATCTCCTAGAAGTCAGTTGACAATGTCAGTCAAATAGGTTAATAAAAGAGATTACTTAATGATCATGACATATATAGAAATGAAGGATATGTTTTATTTAACTACAACTTTTATTTACAGTTATATGGTATCAGACACATGGTTAAGGACCACACAGATATTGAGAGATGAAACCTGATGTTGCCACTTCATGGGCTACTCTTTCGGATTAGCAGCAAGGGATCTTTGATGTACCAGTCGTGGTGCAAGAAATAACCCAATAGGCCCATCGACAGGGATCAATCCCAAACCGACCATGCATCAAACAAGCACTTTACCACTGGGCTACATCTCGTCCGTACTCAATAATCATAACATTTATATATACACAACACAACAGTGAAATAGCCATAGTACTTGGAACTTCAGAATTAATACCTATGGCAACTGAATTCTGAAAGGTTTTTGCCCGCAGCAATTTTGAGCAACAAATAAACAAAAAATTAAAACCCAAAACTTGTCCCTTAATTCAACAAAAAGCAATATTTTTTATTCAATGGCAAAAAATGGCCATAGCTACAGCAATGAACAGGCCATAGGATTTCAAATTTCATGGGAAAACCTTTTTCGGTTCTGTCAACTTCTGTGTCTTGTGATCATGGGAATCCATCAGAAACTGTTTATATTATTTTCATTTAATAGTTGTACTCGATATAATAATCATGGAAAACAAAATATTGGTTCAGAGATTTTACCAACACGGTACCGGAAACGATCATTACAGTGAAATAAAGTGTTGAATGCATATTGCAGAGCTACAATAGTTGTCATCAGTTCTGTGCAATTGGAGCCCTGTGGCATGTTATTGTTTAAAAAAAAATATTATAATAATTCAGGGTTCAAACTTAACGATCGCTCCATGCAACTGAAAACTACAACGGGTGACTGAAACTTACAGTGAGGTTGCCTGCCTGGAGATTGATTTTTTTATAAAAATGTGCGTGTTTTCTCTTATAAATATAGTTATAATCTGTTGCAATATTGTTGCAAATGAAAATAGAACTGGGCAAGTGAAAGTGCTGTCACCACCTGCCCGGATGGCAACTAAAAAAAAAAACTTAAGCGCAGGCACTGTTAATTATCCCATCTAAACATATATCCCATATATACAACAGTTATTACCATGTCCTTTCATTAAAACTATAATATGTACATCAAAATCTTACAATTATGTGAACAGCTTGGTAGGATCATGGCTGTATTGAAGTGATCAAAACATATTGGACATCTCATCAAGTTATCGAGCTCCTGAAACAAACAGAATCTTTATTTTTATAAACTAACACAGTTCTATTAGCGCAGTAATGTTAATAACAGTTGGCAAAAAGTTGTACATTTTCAGAAATGCATTTCAAGTTATTTTAATCTAATTACACTGAGTTCAAGGTGAAAGGTTTTGAGGTTAGCATGTAACTTGTACTTAATTTGGGCTTGCTTATTTTGGGCACTGCCTCAGCTTTGGTGCAATCTAAATTACCCCTAAGAGACAAACCCTGAAGGATGCATCACAAGCACTGAAAAAGCATATTGACTTCTCCCTTCCAAGAAGAAAGGAGAGCTGTTTGATAAAAATAAAAAAGGCATAGTGAACATTTATTAACCAGTACATATTTCATAACATGTTGAGTGCTCATTTGAAAAAAATTCCAAAGGTGCCAAGTGAATTATGACATTAAAATGTTGTGCGATTTAGTTTTTGAAACCAAAATAATACAGCCACTCACTTCTCACTACTGCTAATAACAACTTAGCAGACTTATGGCAAAGAAGAGGATCATTTTGCCAGCTAGATTAGAAGGTGATCACTGTATTTACTATGCTAATATAATCATACCTGTCAACTCATTTGTAACAAACAGTCCCTGGACAAGGACTTCTAATTTTCTCACACTTAAGAATTGCCACAGGATGACAGCTCTATATAATACAGGCCTAAATCATTTATAAACAGTCGAAGTTGATTGAAACGACTGGATATTCATATACCAAAAAGGTAATATATCATATAAATTTAAAACAAGTAATATAGATATAACATGTTGACCTGTTACATTTAACAAATTAGTATTTGCTACCCATTAAATATCCATTTTTGTTTTATAGAAAGTGAAAGGCGTACGAACAAACTGGACCTGCAGTGTCAGAGGCACCCACAACTGGTGCAAGGCAACGGTGAACCAGAACGGCGACTCCTTTACCAGAGGCAAAAACGACCACAGCCATCCACCAGCACATGGGTTACTAAGTCATGTAGAAACCAACAAACGGGTACAATTTCTAATAGTTTACTATGAAATTTGAAAATATATTAAATCAATTCTGAATGTTCAACAATATTTATTATTATTATTATTACTTATTTGTTGACAGGTTTTTTTTTGTTCCTTCACCCAGATCAAGACCATTGCTGCAAAGGAGATTTTCAGATCAGCCAAGGAGATAGCAGAAACTGTTTACCTTGAAGGTCCGGAATCCTGCACTGTCAACAGCTTGGCAAGAAAGGTAAATCATCATCGAAAATTTTTCCGACCAGACGACCCAAAAGACCTGTACTTTGATGATGTATGCATAACTCATTTCTTTTCCTTTTATAATAGAAGCTGTAGCAAACTATTGGCTAAAATATAGTCATATGTGAATGTAATTTTATAGCAGGTTGATGTTAATTTACTTTTGCAGGTTGATGTTCAGTAATTGTGCTCCTTAGATAAAGATGCCAAAACATTCTATCAGGGGTCTGTTTATATAAACGATCAGGCCAAAACCTGGTATGTGGATGGGACTTTTAAGATAACGTCGCCCCCATTCGTCCAGCTATTCGGATTTCACGCCTTCGTCAGAACAGAAAAGGCGCTGACCCAGGTTCCATTGGTGTTCATCTTGATGTCAAGGCGACAGACCATTGACTATTTAGAGGTAAGCATAAAATGGTTTAAAATATTGACGGCATCCCTTGTTTGTTAAATGAGTTATTTTTAACCTAAAGTACAACATATTTAGTCGCACATTATCATTTTCCTTACATTCACGAACGAATTTCTAATTCATATTTCTCATAAATTATAGATCTTCAGTGTCCTACTGGAAAAAATGGATCTCCAGCCTCAAGTCCATAGGATTGTTTCAGACTTTGAAGCGGCAATGTGGGCTGCGATATGCGCAATTCTACCTCAGGTGGAAATAAAGTATGTCATAAAATTTTTATTAAAAATCTATTAAAATTATACTTTACTTTCGTTGTTTTTGCATTGTTTTACATATGGTTGTTATCAGGTTAAAATAATTACTGTAGTCTACTACTATATAAATTGCATAATTTTACTTTTTAAAGTAAATAAACTGAATAATACTTTACTTTTCTTGGGGATGCCTATTCCACTGGACACAAGCTGTATTCAAAAGAACACGCCAATAATGGCTTGAGAAATTGTACAACGAAAGGGGCAACGTACATAAATTTCTTAAGCAGATCCTGTGTCTTCCATACCTGCCAGCGGATGACATAGAAAGTCAGTTCGAAAGACTGAGCAGTGTAAATAACATACCGCCAAAAGTGATGAATGTCATATCGTATGTTCGAAGAACATGGCTTTGAAGCACCGTGTGGAAGGTGGACAACTGGTCCATATTTGGAATGCCAGTAAGAATTGAATTTTCAAATGACAATAACAGCATAACAATTTCTCTTTGACATCATTAAAATGTTGGTAAACGTACGTTTTAGTAAAACAGGCTGCAAAATGTCCGGGTTCGCATCGCAAAATGCGATGCATATTCTTGCGATCGCGATACAATATTCTACCAATGATTAGCAGTTTGCGATGCATATTTTTTTTGCAGCCAAACTGAATTAGCGCCTAGCCTAGTTTTCAGTGGTTTTATAAGTGGCGTTACGGCCTCGATCTGCGATAAAAATCTATTGAGATCGTGGGTGAAAAAAATGCGCTTATGGTCGATCGGGTTTGCCCATGAACATCACTTAGAATAAGGTAGATGGCCAAGTGTGGCCACTGGTGATTATTATTTCTGACATATTGTTGTTTAACTAAACAAGTGATGGTCAGTCACATGCACAGTTCTGTACTCTTTTCTTCTTTTTTTATTTCGTGTTAAGCAACACACAATGCAATTAAAGTCTGTTCCTTCAATAAAAACAAGCATCTTTAATTAAAAGAATGTGTTTTATTAATTTTTACTTATTTTATAAAAGTGCTAATCAAAATCCAGTAGTTGCTATTCAATTCTCCATCCAGTAGGAAAAACTGCTAATCAAAATTTTTAAAACAAATTGCACCCTGTATAATGTATTATACAGAAAACTTGACCACACCACCTAAAACTTATAATTCTGTTAATTGTGTTTTGTTTCTTATAACTTTTTATTTTGTTTTTGCAGGACAGCAAAGACTGTATTAACATTCTTTCTTATTTTTGTATTCATTTTCAGATTAGAACAAACAACAACACTGAAGGTTTGCATCAGCGAATTAACGCCAGAGCAACCCTAGACGGGGTACAATTTTACCTGCTGGTGCCTCAACTTCTCCGAGAAGCAAAGTTGGTTAATATGATGATGGATCGAGTGAGCGATGGACAAGTTGAACGGATACAATGGTTAAAGCATAGGACCTGGCAGGGAGAAGTCTTTGCCATTTGGAGACACTACACCAATGATGAAATTACTGCCAAAGAATTAATTTGTGCTGATGCGAGATTATCCATTCATTAGTCGGCTGACTGATGGATAATATGTTAATTTTTGAATGATATTTGTTGTTTTGTTGAATTGCTTTTTAATGTACATTTAATTAAATTGGAATTGAAGACAACAAGTTTTTATTTTATTTCGAGGTTATTAGGCATGTGATTTACGCCATTGAAGGAGAACATGACATGGGGGTGGGTGGGGTAATAATGTCTTCTGACGCATTACCTATTTACCACATCGTGACATGTGAGATAATGTGCAAGCGAGTGGACGAATCGTACACATGATAATGAATACAAACAGTTAATGTTAATTTCTAACTCTATTTTACTGTTTTGGTTATAGTATACCACAAAATAATGTTAAGACACGATTACAATGTCAAAGAAATAACTATTAATATGTTTGAAAAAAATGCAGTTATCGAGTGGACGAATTGTCCAGTGGACAAACCGTCTGGAAAGCAGCTAAGAATGCCGACATCACAGTATTTCCATTTAAAAAACCCACCAAAAAACAAATGTTAATAGAATAACATTTTACAGTCTTTTCAAAATCCAGCTAACTTATTAAATGTCACCTCACAGTTTAACAAATATATATCTAGCATTATCTAACAAATATGATTATTGTAAATTAATTCAGTGTACGTTTAACTGCAATTTGTATAAATACTGCATGTTAATTTCCCGCGATCGCAGTGCGTGCTCTCGGCCACAGGTACAAAATTAACAAAGACAAAGGAAATCATGAAACTGCTGTTAGGTATTCATTGATGCAAACAGCTATTGTTTTTCTACACATTTACATCAATATTTACTCCTGTGTACTTGTATTGTTCATGTCCGCAACAACATTTCTTGGCACACGAGTGTCAGCTGACTTTGATCCGTGACGTATATTACGCCGAGAGCTTTCCTCAGTTCAGCCAACGAACGTTCATCCTAACGTTCGCGAACTATTTGATTGGTGTCCATCGTGTCCATTTGATTTAACATGAAGCGCACAAACCAGCGTAGCGAACATTTTCTTTTCACTTGGTCTGGCTGAACTCAGCCCTTGGGATAGCCAATACGTCTTTCTGCCCTGAACTGGCATGTGTATTCAAATTGACATGCATTGTCGGGTTGTTTTTATTACTTTGGTTCAAAGATTTTACAAAATTAAAATAGCAAGTTACATATCTTCCAGACATTGAATCGCTGTCACATTGCTGTCATACATGTCAAATGCATGCCGTTAACATTAATTATTAAAATTAGCAAACATCATAAGGCATACACTGTATTCTGGATAACCGTTTCTTGTTACCGGTCGTGAGATCGCTATTATGCTAATTGATTATTTGGTATTATTGTTTGGGGTGTCGAATAGATTATGTAACCGTTTGTTCACATGCGAAGATAGAATATGGCTCAGCCAAAATGTTAGCCACTTGCACATTTTATTAGCTTTTTTTTATATTTTTAATTAGACGATTGGTTACAGACAGAGTGAGCCCTTGATGTTTTCAGTGTTTTTGGAAGGGGGTGTTTAATAGAAATTACTGATTGCCAACTTAACTGTACTATTGAAAAGTGCTTCACCTATTGTTTATTGAGTTAAACAGTAGTTGATTCTGTCAATGGGCATCTCCTTTGATCTGCCATGAAGGCTGAAGCTTGATTGCTCGGCACAGGAATCCCGTTATGTGTAAATGCCTTCCCGACGGATTAACGGTCCCAGTAGATGTGGTAAAATTAACAAACACCAATTGTGAGCAGACGACTGGTCCATTGTTAGGTATTTTTAGGACGGGTTTTACCTGTCACAGTGATTAGGTGTGCTTGGTATACAAGTTGTTTGCAATAGGTAGTCGACTGCCACGTTCGTACTTGTGATAATTGTTTTTTTTAAAGTACTTGCAATCAAGACGTAGCGGCAACTGATTTTAAGGCGCTTCCACACTGTCAAAGCACATAATTTACGGACCAAGGCGTGTCGGGCCCTGACGCCTAACGTCCCTGGGGAAACCCCTGAACCTGAACGATTGTTCTCAATTTATTTTGCTGTTCAAGCGCGACTGAACCACTAACTACAACCCCAAACCCATGATTATGACACTGTACCAATTTAAAAATACGTCTAAATGATCTTTAAAAGAATGAAAACTATGTACCAATCTTTAATAATGACCATTTGATGATTTTCCATCATTTTAGGTAAAAAATATAAATTATGAAATCAATAAAACATTAAAAGATATTTAATCATATTTGTAAATCGAGTGTTGATTAGTCTAATTTGCGGGGCCAAAATGAAACTGCAGACACAAAATCACCTAAAATTACCATTGATTCTTGCAATGTTTCTGGCCAACTGTTAATAACATTCATTTTTAAGTTATCAAATGGTATCCTACTCCACAAGATAACACTGCTTGGTACTTTGGGTATTTTTCGCGCCAAAATGTCTTGTTACATGGCTTATATAAACAGATCCAAAATACATAGGAGTCCAACAAACTTTAGGCCAGCTATAACAAAGTGGCCATAATATCAAATGTGTATGTGTGTGTGTGTGTGTGTGTGTGTGGCGTGTGTTATAGTTAAAGTTGCACACCTTATAGATTCAACATGTTACAAAAATTAACACCAACTTTGTTTGATCTATAGGTCTATAACACATTTGGATTTAAAGTAAAACATTTTTTATTTAACGACGCCACTAGAGCACATTGATTTGTTTTTATCTTAACATCGGCTATTCGACGTAAAACATATGGTCATTGTTACATATTTTTTTTTAGAGGAAACCCGCTGTCGCCACATAGGCTACTCTTTTACGATAGGCAGCAAGGGTCTTTTATTTGCGCTTCCCACAGGCAGGATAGCACAAATCATGGCCTTTGTTGAACCAGTGGTCGCTGCAAGTGGTCTACACCTACCCACTGAACCTTGTGGAGCACTCACTCACGATTTGGAGTCGGTATCTGGATTAAAAAGTCCATGCCTCGACTGGGATCCGAACCCAATACCTACCAGCCTGTAGCCCGATAGCTTAACCACTGCACCACCGAGGCCGGTCATTTGAATTTACAGGGAACGCCTTTTTTCATAATATGAAATTTACTTCAAGTAATTTATTTATGAGTCGATTGATTTGTAAATTACATACAAAAATAGTATATGGGTTTTTGGTTTCGTTTGAATTTCCAACACACTTTTACCTTTCTTCTTACGTCAAACTAAAATTATTTAACAAAAACAGACTATAATATGAATCATTAGTAAAAATGTAGTTGAATTTGTATTTTGTTCTGTTTTAGGAAAAATGTTATCAAATCGGGAAGCAAATTTGCACCTACAGATTCATGTGCATACTTCGAATCTATGGAATCGACGCACTCAACACATTTGTATTTACGGTTATATGGCGTCACACATATGGTTAAGGACCACACATATATTGAGAGAGGAAACCCGCTGTCGCCACTTCATGGGCTACTCTTTCTGATTAGCAGCAAGGGATCTTTTATAAGCACCATCCCACAGACAGGATAACACATACCACGACCTTTGATATACCAGTTGTGGTGCACTGGCTGTGACGACATTACTTCATCAGTACACGTTTTACAGTACCGTAGGCTGGCGTGTATACGGTTACATTTATTTATTCATCATCGACGAAAGATGGTTTAGGTGTTATTTGTCCTAAGAAAATTTACAGTGTCTTTAGCTGTATGAGGTGTGGCATTATCATGCTGAAAAATCGAGATGTTGGCGTTGTTATGGAACAGAGGAATGACGTGATGAGAGAGAACGTCATCGCGGTAACCTTGAACATTTAAATTGCCGTCAATGACGACTAGTGGTGAACGATAACCATGGGCAATGGCTGCCCAGACCATGACAAAACCCCCACCCACGAAACGATATTATTCAAGAACACAACCTGGCATCCTCGTCCTCTGCCGCTAATAAAGCTGGTCTGACCCACGGCACTAACGACCGCCGGTAGTAGGGGTGCATAGTAGGTGGTTACACGTGCCTCTTAACAATGCCAGAAATAACTACTGAACACTCCCCGAAGTGGTCAGACTAAGCCCACAGCTAAAAGCTGATGGGGAATGACAGGTGTGTGGCACAGATAGCCACAAGAGACAAGCACATGTCGTGGTTGGAAGGACAAGGACTGGGATGTGGAGGTGGACAGCGAAATAAGTTGAAAGATAGGAGTTGCCAGATCGGGAAGAAATTAGATGGAGTTCAAAGGAGAGAAAGGAAAGAGGGCAGTGGGATAAAATAAAAAAAAACCCACAAAAAAAACCAACAGTCAGCATAGCGTTCATTTCTCCTACGGTAGACGCGCACCCTGCCATCACCACGTTGTAAAGTAAATCTGGATTCATCCAAAAAAAGAACGGTATTCCAGCGTCGCCGTATCCAACGAGTGCGAACACGTGCCCAATTCTGACGATTTAGACGATGACGTTGTGTTAAAACGCATCCGACGTAAGGACGTCGTACATGTAAACTGTTCTCCCGCAGATATATATATCTAGTGAGTATGATATTTTAATAAATATTTTTAAATCATACACTTATTTCCTGAACAAATATTTGTTTAATCAAGAGCGTTGATCTTGTCGGCACAAATAATACACCTGGCGTTGACATGATAGCGGGCGAATCGTAGATCACGTAAAGGTGGTTCAGTCGAATTGTTAATAACAAATACATGCGAATGTGCCCCGATTATTGTCACTGACAAGGCATCATATCCATAGACCTGGTTTTTTTTTTTTTTTTTTTTTTTTTTTTTTTTTTTTTAAAATTAAGGTGTCTTGTTCCTCAAGCAATTGTCTTCTGTCCCTGTAAAAAGAAATAGTTTTTCAAATTTGATGCATTAGCTCTCAGAAAAGTTAATATAAATATACATAATTACACGATTCTCAGTTTAATACCATGTTATAAAATCATGTCTAGACATTGTAGTGATATAGAGAGAACATGCCCTCACCCACTCCGACTACGTCTGACGTCCCTATAACAAATATCATCCACTGGACCTTAATATTTTAATTACTAGTATATGAAAGGCAACAAAAATAAAACAGCACGGTTTTACAAGAACAGTAAGGTAGTGGGTTTTTTAGTAAACATACTTACATATCAGTGTTTTTTAGGGGGGTTAAAAGATCCCTCAGTGTAGGATATGTAGTGGCGGCGACAGTGGGGGTGGTGGCGACGGCGGCAGTTGGAGTGGTGGAGGCGGCGGTGGTGATGGTGGCTGCTGCTGCGGTGGTGGTGATGGTGATGGCCGCCATATTATTATAAAATTCGTCACCAGGTCACTGGAAATATACAAAAATTACATAAAAATACAAACATTGATCAAAGCTGTGTATATTGTAGCCTTTCGAACATCTCCGTGTGGAACATAAAACATGGTGTAGAATGTTTTTTTAAATCAACTATGAGTATGACGATAGTGAGCTATAAAAAAATCTTACCTCCACTGGTCCAGGAGACCTTCTAGGTCAAACTGATCGATTCTAAAAAAAAGAAAGAAAAAAAAAAGATGATATTTATTAGTTTTAACGTGAATGGGATTTTTAAACTCAACTTTTGATGTAAAAATTATTTGGAACCAAACATTACTGATTTTAAAAGGATACATTTTACATGATTTAACTAACTGTAATTTTGCCCAAAATAAAATTAAAATAAATAATGAAAACAGTAAAGTTGCTCACGTATTATCGCTGAAGCAGTCCATGGTTATTAATAATGTGTTATAAAAATGTAGGGGGGGG
>JAECMU010240993.1:0-15667 GCA_016106625.1 Dracogyra subfuscus | reverse complement strand
CAATTTATAATTAATTGTACATGGTTGGTGCCAAATATAGGTCACGTGTCATGTTTCCTTTAAGGTAAACTGCTATAAATGTAGTTTTCATGTGTATATTTCACAGTATATTGCTCATGTTTAAAAAATAAAAACCACCCTAAAATGTTTAAATAAAAAATAAATTATTTTGCTTTTCTGTCTGTCTGTCTGTCTGTCTGGCTACATTTTATAACCTGGTAACCAGTGAAAAACATTATGGTCAAAGCCTGGCCTATCACATTAACAGTTGGGAAGACAGAAACAGAAACACATGTTTGAAGATGTAAACAGTCAAGTTTTTTTTTTTTATGTTCTACAACCTATATCTCCTCTTTTGACCTGAACTGTGAGGCAAGGACTTGTTCAGAACAATTAGCAACACACACATAGCCTTTAATGTTAGTAACCAAATTAAATTACTTTCAGAGCTGGTGAAAATCAAATGTGAAGCAGACTTGCCTTTTTGTCCAATGGACAACTCTAGGTGCAGTCTGCCATAACCAACAGACAGACCGATAAGGGTTTCAGTTTTGAGGATTGTCTAATGGTACCTGCATTATGTGTGTGTGTCTGTGTGTCTGTGTGTGTGTCTATGTGTGTCTGTGTGAGTGTGTATGTGTGTGTGGTATGTGTGTGTGTGTGTGTGTGTGTGTGTGTGTGCATGTGTGTGTGTGTGTGTGTGGTTTGTGTGTGTCTGACTATGTAACAACAGGATGGCTTGCATAGTAAGTAAAAGCAAAGCAGGAAGAAATTATTTGTTAAAGTGATTAAGTGATCAATGCATATAAGAAAAATACATAATACTGTAAACCGTGAAAAAAATGCGTGCGTATAAATTTCGTGTCGTTCGCGTCCAACCTTATGTCGCAAAATTAATACGCACGCACTATTTTCCAGTTTGAAGTGTGAAGTGTGCTTAAAGTTTTGTTTTGAAATATTTTATTGATAATAAAATTCACAAAAAGATTCACTCAACAGGCAAAGTCAATACACAAGCTCTCCTTGATGGTGACTAATCGTTAATTGTTTTATGTAGCTTCAATCGATGACGACTAATCGTTTATTGTTTTATTTACCAAAGGGTGTTAACAGCTAACAAATGAAGCTGTGAATTGTGATTCTAATACCGGTGAGGAGGGTAGGGCCTAATCCCCTCTACAGACTGTACCAGGCACAATTGCTTGATGTAGGACAACAGAATATTGATTTACAGACAATAACTTTATAACCATTACAGTGAGCTGTCTTTATCCACTTTTATTTTTTGGAGCTGTCGTGAAATTTACACGTCGCGAACATCCGCTAAGGTATTGATTCGCGGAAAAAAAGACGTCGCAATATTAATGCGGTTTACAGTATACAGAAAAACATAGTCAAACCCGATGCAGCAATGGTCCAACTAAGCCTACAGTTAAAGACGATGGGCAATGACAGATGTGTGGTGTCAATGACCACAAGAAACAAGCACCTGATGCGGCTGGTTAGACAGGGACTGGGATGTTAGGCAGACAATGTAAAAAGCTGAAAGATAGGAGCCACCATATGGAGAAGAAATATGAATTAAAAGGAGAAACGAAAACCCCCACCCCACCTTTTCGTAAGTGACTAGCTTATTGGCCTCAAATTATACAAAGCAGAATAAAACAACCTGCAGTTAACAGCCATCTGTCTATATAAACTTTTTAAGTGGTTGTTTTAACACGTGTGCATGTAACTTTTAAAACTGGGTGCACGTGGTGCATGCTAATATTTTTCAAGTACTGTGTATTGCGTATACTAGTATCCTGTTGTCTACCAGATTCAGACTCAAGTTTTTGAATTTTGCATATGCATTTCGTAATCTGTTCTCCACATGAAAACGATAACTTTTATCTTATGGGCGCATCCATTTTGTATCCCATAATCCTACTTACAACAATGGCGCCCTTTCGGTCATTTCCGTGAAATATATTTGCGAGAATTGCCGGCAATATCTCGGTTATATCCGTGAACGGTATTAGGGAAGGTGATCGAGACCGAATGTGGGGTATCCATGCGCATAACACAGCTATGCATGGTCGTCACTGACAAATTGAACTCCGCCAGATCTGTGATTAATACAAAGTACCGTAACTGCCTTGAAATTTTTTGGCCTCAGATATAGGCACTTGATCAAATGATTGCGAACGTGCAGGTGTGTTACTGGCGTAGTTGACTCGAAGTCAGCCAGTGATTATTTCAATCGTAACTTCTCGTCGAATTCCGTAGGCTAATTTATATTATACCAACAGATCTTATAGAGTTAAAAAAAAGTTAATAACTTGCTCGATACAAAACACGAATATTCGTACGGTTTGTAATAGGCCTATTATAGATTTCTGTAGGCGTTTACGTTGGGTGAAATTTTCAAATTTGATTAAGAATCAGTAATAAAAGCAGTTGTATAACGTTCCGGTACTGTTATAAATAAATATAGGTATTGTTGAATAATTCCGATAGCTTCGACAATGACTGTGATCCAGCATGGATGTCAGACAGTGATACTGATGGTGACAATTAAGACAGTTAAATTAAAAAGAAAATGATAATCAACACTGTAATCTAGGTAATTAAAATACGGTAGTATTTTCCTTATTGTTAACAGGATTTACCTTATTTTTGGTGCATGCAGAATTTTAATGGTGCATGTAACTTTTTTTTCAGCATGCACCTGGTGCATGTAGATTTTTTTTTTCATTTCTAGCCCTGTATTAATATTTTTCTAAATTATTATTAAAAATTATTTAGTTTAGTAAACTTTTTATAAAATATATTATTGCTAAAACCAGTCCTGCTATTTAGTCTTCCTTGTTACGTTGATCAACTTCCGAGGTGATACGCATGCCCACAGTAGCATGGACAACGCATGAACTGTGTAAATGGCTGCAGTAAGATGAGCAGTGAAGTGTTGTGTGAGACCCAGGAAGTACATTGTAGCCATGACACAACAACACCTGCATATTTCCACTATTGAGGCCCACTCTCTGAAAATATCAAAACATCTTCTGCAAGAACTGCTAACGCTTTCTTAACTAGGTAGCATAAGTAGAAAATGTCATAAGTGTCAACAATTTAAAAAAAACATACACCCTAAAACAACAGACCAGTTCTAAAATTCAATGGAACAACAATAAAAAATACCCTAAAAGAGCAAATATAATTGGTGTTGGGGAGGGTGTGTGCACATGCAACTTGCGTAACATGCCCTAATTGTTTAGGCACTGACACAGAGGAGCTACATGTGTATATCAGTTAAAAGTGAGAGAATGCTCCAAAGAACAATTTTGCTTGGATAATACCATAACTCACAAAAAGACTATTGCTTCAGTGTTATTAGTTACATGAATGTTTGATCTATATAAAGTTGCAAACATTACATATAAGTGTTTTGTTTTTTTTACTCCATAAAATACTGTTAATTGTGACCAATGAAAATGCTGTACCAAAAATGACATTGTTATGCAAAACTCATTTCGCTCCCTGTGATGATTCAAATGCCAGCAAGTCGTGTGACAATACATCTGACAATAGTGACATTTTGAACAGAGGCAAGGATCATTCATCAGGCACACCATTCCAGTTCACCACTCTGGGTTTATTATGAGTAGTTGTGTATTATGTATTATTGTGTTCATGCTTGTCAGGAGACGACTGTTCAAAGTAAAAATATTGCTTCTCTGCAGATCCTGGAGAACTGCTCTGTGCAGGGGAAAACATTTTGGTGATCATGGGTAGATGATGTTGACTTTGAAATCAATAGTGCAAATGGAAGAATTTGGACAATCCCAAATATCAAAAACTGAAAGACAAATACTTAACTGTGCCAGGCCTGAGAATACGAGGCGAATGGTTGTTCAGGTTGTCTGGAGGTTACCAGACTTTATAGTGACGTGACCTAAAAACTGGTCGCCATGATTTTGACCAGTACATGTACCATTGTCCTTATTTTATCCCACTCATGCGACATGTTGAATTTTCTTTATTTTATTTCCTCCAAAAGCACCTTACAACAGAACTTCCGGTAACATCAAGATTTGCTGTTTTCTGTCAGTCATGAATAAACAAATTGTCAGAACTCAAATAGTTTGTCGACTTTGTAATCAAAGGATTTCTGCTGTTTTAATCACCTGATCTTGCCAGATCCAGAACCCATGCTAGATGCAGGACCCATGCAAGATCCACAACTCATGGTAGATCCAGAACCCGTGCCAGAACCGGATGAACTGTTGCCATATCCAGAGCCAATGCCATTCACATCATCTACGACACAGTCTCCAACCCTCACATTGAGAAATGATTATTTATTAACACCGCAGAATGCCAAAATGAAAAAACATTTGGTCTTTGTTTCGAAAACAAAGAGTGAAATGAAGAAGAAGTACTTGGACAGTCTAAAGGAGCTAAAGACTAAAATTAAATCCCCAAAGAGAGTGGTAAATCAAGCTTTGAAAAGGAAAGATCGTATAATTCTAAAGAAAATGTTGACCATACGACTCTTGAGGAACAAACTTCAAGGCAAAGCTTTTGCAAAGGAACTCGCTGAAACCAAACAAGAACTGGCACACAAGTTAAAAAGAAGCATTTTGAAATTCTTAAATACAATGCCAAGAAGGCTAAGCATGCCGTTTCAATTCAGGTCCATAAAAAAGTGAAAATGAAATTAGCAGAGAAAGATCAAACAATTAGAGCTCTTGAGCATGAAAAGCTACTTCTTGAGGAAACGGTTGAGACCCTATCAAAGGATGAAGGGAGTACAGTCAAACCTGTCTTAAGCGGTCACACAAGGGAGTAGATAAAAGTGACCGCTTAAGACAGATGGCCGCTGATTACAGGTTACTGCATATCGTCTTTAAAACATTTTTTTCTTGTTTTACTGTCTGTACAGGTAATTAAAGGAAGCGTGCTTCACAGTTTGCTATAAATAAATTTTGGACATGTCATCTTCTTTTGGAAAAACTGCAACTGGAATGTATTAAATTAACCGTTCTCACTAAGTTTGTTTTATTTCCGTTTAATTATTTAATTCCTACTCATGCGGGGTATTGTCATAGTAAGTGAACCGTCAAATGCCAAGTATAGCCTGCCCAGATGTACTCCATAGCCATACTTTCTTATTTGATACACAGTGGAGATATCGGACTGAATGGGTACTAGTATACCTGAAAGTGTGAAGATCAGTTCGTTGCTGGGCCTTATCGCTGTTGTTAAGTATCCCTGTTATATAATAGTAAACATTTACTGTGGCTGCTTAATACAGGTATTTTAGCGATTTGGGATCTGATTTGGGTGGCCACTGGCCGCGTTAGACAGGTAACCGCTTATTACAGGTGCATTTACGTTATAAATCCTTTGGGAGGTGACCGCTGAATACAGGTGGCCGCTAGGACAGGTTTGACTGTACTTGAAAAAGCAAAATGGACATTATTTCTTACATAGTAATGGGTTTGTGTGTACACGGCACAGCATACAGTTGTTTCTTTGTGTTTTCATGACTTATATTTAAAGTTGAAAGCAGAGCGAACACGTGTCTTTAGATGCAGTGTGATCTGACCTACTTTGTTGTGGTTTGACCTTTTAGCCTATTAAAAAAAATGGCGGAACAAACACGCCGGGTTGTGGTTTTGGGACACAGCCTTATTTCCCGTTTAGAAAAGTATACAGTTAACGACCCAAAACGTAATGGCCTTGGTCTGGCATTCGACACTGTGCATTTTTTAGATATCCCAGGTGCTTCGGTTGTGAATATCGTCCCGAGATTATGGGAAAAACTTCAACGACTGGCACCCGATATTGTTTGTTGCCAGATTGGGGGAAATGACATAAGCTCCCCTTCCTCTGACGTTGATTCTGTCGTCCGATCAGTTGAAAAACTAGTACATGATCTGCGTTTTAAACTGTATGTAAAACATGTAACAGTGTGTGAATTATTCTTAAGAGGAAAGACTAGGGCACACAAAGGAGATGTGTCGGTCGAGATATATAACGATAGAGTGAAGCAAGTCAATTCACACCTGGCCAGTTCACTTACATTCGAAGGGGTTACATGGTGGTCCCATTCTAGGGAAATATGGGATGTTTTCCAGCTGTATGGTAACGATGGGGTACACTTCACACAACAAAAACAATATTTTAGATCCATGAAAGGATGTGTGATTCAGGCATTAAAAAATTGATTTAAAAAACACAAAACAAAAACAAAAAAACAACACACACGCCATGATCTGTAGCAATACAGAGGTGTACATATAAGAATAGCCATGAAGGGATGTGTTATCCTGGCATTTTATATTTTAAAAAAACACACACAAAAAAAACCCGCCATGATCGGTAGCAATACAGAGGTGTACAAATAAGAATAGCCATGAAGGGATGTGTTATCCTGGCATTTAAAAAAATAAAAAATAAAAAAAATAAAAAAATTTGTGGTTGGTATTTCAGAGATGGATACTATAGTACTATACTATTGAGGAGGATAAAAAAGTTGTTTAATGTTATACTATATTACATTACATTAATAGTTATGGTCGCTGGTTTTGTTGTGTGTTTTTCAGAACATGCCACCAAAGAGGAAGGCGGCATTGCAAAATGTGCATGCAAAAGCGAAGAAGAAAACTACTGCTGACAGACCTACGACGGAAAGGGCACTCACCGCACCATCAACATCTGCCCTTTCATCAGCAGATGTAGAAATCCACAACCCTGCCTCAGCCAGAGAACCAACAATGGCAACAACAACATCCGAGGTTTTAAACATATACCCAGCAACTTTGCAGAGTCCGATAAAGGATGCGTACGAGGCGGGAATCAAGGAAGCCAGACAACACCCAAACGGGACAGCAACCCAGTCACAACTAGGGACATCGGCACAGCAAACAGCTCCGGCGACAGCAGCATCAACAACAGCAGCATCAACAACAACAGCAGCATCAACAACAACAGTGTCTGCATCAATGGGTGGGTTGGTGTTTTCAGCTGAAGACATAGCAACTCAGCACTTCACGAAGGGGTTCCACCGTCATCTTCAGATGCCATTTTCCATTCCGAAACTATTCCATTGGAAGATCTTGTCAGTGAGAAAATTAAGGAAAAAATTTGGTCTCATCAGTTTATCCGGATGGAAAATGTCACGGAAAAGCAACAGAATTCTTATGAGATGTTGCTGCATGGCGATGACGGTGAAACTCCGCAACCCATTAACACAAAAAAAGACTAACGATAAAAGCATGGACAAGCAATTTTAATGTTTTCATGTCGGTTTATTGTAAAAAGTACCCAGAAGCTTTTTCCCAGTTATTAAAATAGTCCAGTCTGATCAACCGTCTTGCGGATAGGCTAGCAGACTGGGAATACTACGATACCGGGTTTCGGGAGTTGAGGGCCAAAAATACGACCTTGCCATGGCACATTATTCACATGGAGTTGTGGGACGAAGCCAAGTCCCGCCGTACAGCCAATGTCAATGCGGTACCCAGTAATCAGGGTATTTGTTTCCGATTTGCAAAAGGGCTATTTTGCGGGGTGTGTAGATATACACACAAATGTGGGACATGTAATGCAAAGCACCCAGCAGTTGAGTGCCCTCTCTTAAACTCAACAAGAATGACCAGCGGGGTATTCGCAACACATTCCCCACATTCCTTTCGCGGGACACGGGGGAACCGCTTCCACAGCTCCCCCTCAAGATATCCTTACAATGGCAGGGGAGGAAAGTATCATTTCTCCCGTTAAGGTAGATGTGTTGACCCACTTACTTCCAAGGATATAACTCCGAAAAAGCTTCATACCTAATTAACGGCTTCAAACATGGTTTTTATTTTCACTTTTCAGGTAATACTTCTGGGAGATCCTGCAATAATCTGAAATCTGCTTTTGACATGCCCCAAGTGGTTGAAAAGAATTTACAAAGGGAAATAGATGCTAAACGGGTAGCGGGCCCATTTACTTCAGCCCCATTTAAACAATTCCACATTAGTCCATTAGGTGTCATAGCTAAGAAAACACCTGGAAAATTTAGACTCATACATCACCTTAGTCACCCAGATGGCATGTCGGTTAATGACGGTATTCAACGGTTCAATATGCAACAATCCAAAATGCGATCTCATTTCTGAAAGCCACTAATAATCCCTTCATGGCAAAAACTGATATTGAATCTGCTTTTCGAATAATCCCAATCCACCCAAGTCAGCATTTCCTTTTAGGCTTTAAGTGGGAAAACAAATTTTATTATGATAAATGTCTTCCAATGGGTTTAGCAGAAAGTTTCAGGATCTTCGAGGAGTTCAGCTCAGCACTGGAGTGGGTGGCTTATCACAAACTAGGGGCACAAGCAGTGGTACATGTTCTAGATGACTTTCTTTTTGTGGAGGGGTCATTAAGTAAAGCACGGGCAATTCTGACTCGTTTTCAAAACATATGCACAAGCATAGTAGTACCTTTGGCGCTGGACAAAACTTTTGGTCCAAATCAAATAATGGTTCTCCTGGGGATAACATAAGATGCAATAAAACTGGAAGCTAGGTTACCTGCAGACAAACTGACAACATGTTTAGAGTTGTGCAAAAATTTCAAATGTAGAAAGAAGGCTACTTTAAAAGAATTACAGTCAGTCATTGGTACTCTGCAATTTGCTACATCGGTGGTCTTACCAGGGAAGGCATTTTTAAGGCGGCTCATTGACTTAACAAAAGGTATTAAAAAACCAGGACATAAGGTACGATTGACCATGGCTAGCCGCGCTGACCTGAATATGTGGGAAACGTTTTTGGATAAGTTCAATGGTAATTGTTTTTTCCTTCCAGATTGTTGGGTTACAACACAATGCTTATCACTTTACACAGATGCGTCATCAACAATAGGGTTTGGGGCAGTTTTTAAAAATGCTTGGTTTTATGGTCAGTGGTCGCCAGTTGCATTGGGGAATAACATCACAGCATTAGAATTATACCCAGTTCTTGTGGCCTTACATGCTTGGGGAGATGACTTAGCTAATCGGGCAATTAAATTGCATACAGATAATATGGCTTTAGTCATGATAATTAATAAGCAATCTTCATGTGAGGCCACTATCATGAGTATGATTCGTCCACTAGTATTACATTGTCTGCGCTTTAACATTTTGTTACAGGCGACGCACATACAGGGCAAGAAAAACATTTTAGCAGATGCTTTATTTCGTTCACAGGTCAAGCGATTCAAGACATTGCTGCCCACTGCAAACAGCCAGCCCACTCCGGTGCCACCCCAGGTGTCCCAGAAGTTATTTTTCAGACTTTGAATAACTTGGTAAATGCATCCCTCACCTCGTCGACCAAAAAGATGTATGACCGTGCACTACAACATTTCAACAATTTCTCAATTCATTAATATGGAACTGCACTCAAAATACCAATTGCTTATCCTGTTATTGCTGCATATGTCGCCCATGCTCACAATCAAAATTTTGCCAGTAGCACAATTGCATCTCACCTGTCTGCAATTGCATACTTACACAATCTCCATGGTTTTAAAGACCCTACAAAGGCCTTTCTTATTCGTAAAGCCATGCAGGGCGCATCACGACTAGCACCAGTTTACGACACTCGTCTGCCAATTACCGAGAACATTCTATTTCGCATTTGTGGAGCACTTAATCACGTACTGCACGATTCATATGAACGGCAGCTGGTGTGGGCAATTTTTACCTTGGCATTTTATAGTCTGGCTAGGATCGGAGAGTTAGTAACTTACAACAACCAGCAAGCGGTTTTTGTCATTCAGTTATCAGATGTAGCCTTTGAAAAATCAGGTCCCGACATTAATCGGTACTATGTCACATACAGACATTTTAAACACAATGCATCAGGAAAGCCACACACAATTCCGGTAGATGCACTTCGAGAATCCCCGTTTTGCCCTGTGAAAAACATACAGAAATATGTAATTCTGAGAGGTCCAGCAAAGGGGTCGATGTTTGTAAAATCGGTCAGCACTGCATTTTCTCGGCATCGTTTTGAATCTATCACTCGCAAGTGTTTACACTTCTGCGATTTGGATGCATCACGTTACAAAGGCCATAGTTTTCGTATTGGGGGGGCATCTTATGCAGCAGCCAAGGGTTTTTCCGATGCACAAATTCGACTTTTGGGACGTTGGAAAACGGATGCATTCAAAAAATACATCAGAGCACCTGCTCTCTCATCAGAAGTACACTGACTATTCCTTGATAATTTCGGGTTGTATAAAGGGGGTGCACATGTCAATGCTGGGTGCATGTACAGTAGTGAAGTGGTGGTACACCCACACTGCTCCAGCTAGACAATAGTGTATCCTGCTTATACAGTCTTAGATCAGTATAAATAATATGGTAGTAGATGGTCAGGCATTATGATATACATGTATGTAGTAAATGATGTAACTGGTCAACAATTATATAACTGACTTTATCAACATGTTGTTATTAATGATGAAGTGGTACATGCCCACTTATGTAAATAGATGTAAATAATTAATGTTAGATCATTGTTTCACATATATTGACTAATTACATGTGGGGTTACGAGTGTAGTGGTGTTTCACCCGCACTGATGTAACTGGGCATTGAAAGTTTGTATTCGTGTTTGCAATATTATAAGATGACAACCATGCAGTTTCGGGGCAGCGGAATATCCTGAATAACTTTCATGATTTCCGTATGGCGGTTTATTAGCCGCACCTTCACTCAAAATATTAAATATTCATAAATGTATATAATTCTTCATTATCATGTTCTTACATTTTCACTATAACCAAAATACTTGATAAATAAATAGGCAACCTTTAGTTAAAAAAGGTGAGCCATTTCCGCCAACCCGGTTGTCTGCATGATTTCTTTTGAGTGAACTGAGCTTCACTGCATTTGTATTTGCATAGTATGATTATGGTAGTTTACTGCAAGGGCATACCCGAGAGACTGAAGGGCCAAAAATAACACGTCTCATTAAAAGACACATTTTTGCCCCAGTTACTCGGAATCATTCCTTTCCCACCAACGTCCGGTTCAGAATCCACAATTTATAGTTTTAGATTCCAACATTTAAATAACAAAGAGTAGTTAATTTTCATTGGCTAATAGAAACCACCAAGAATATCATTTGAAAGAGAAACAAAGGAATTCAGTGAAAAGATAAGTACGGAATGGTAAAATTTCCCTCCCACCATCCCTTCAGCAGTTACTGTATTGTATATTTGGCGGTTTATTTGCCGCACCTTCACTCAAAATATTAAATATTCATAAATGTATATAATTCTTCATTATCATGTTCTTACATTTTCACTATAACCAAAATACTTGATAAATAAATAGGCAACCTTTAGTTAAAAAAGGTGAGCCATTTCCGCCAACCCGGTTGTCTGCATGATTTCTTTTGAGTGAACTGAGCTTCACTGCATGTTGTATTTGCATAGTATGATTATGGTACAGTTTACTGCAAGGGCATACCCGAGGGACTGAAGGGCAAAAATGCCTATACACAGCAAATAAGTCTGCTTCGGCTGCCAAATCCAGCCAGAATAGCTCACCTACTGTTTCAGGTTTCAGCAGCAATTTCATCATATGTACAAAACAAATCATACACAGCATCTGCACAGCGTGTTGTAAAATATCAATTTACGGAATAATACCTCATTGCACTCACAGCTGCTGCTTCTGTGTGAGCTGAAGTTATCGCTGCCAGCATCAAAGACCTGAGCCCCAACTGAAACTGTACAGTTAAATACACAGTTTGGGTTCTACATGGAAGAGGGAGGTGTATCGGACCCTGATAGCTCAATAAGTGGAAGCTGAGGTTGGAAGTGCTCATTAACCACAGCGACGAGGAAGAAGCCAAATCAACTGGCAAGAAAAAATTAAGTCCGCTCCGCGTGCCTCTTCATATGAAAGAACAGAGGTCCGGTAACAACATGAAATTCTTCATGAAGATTGTAAAGAAGCATCCTGAAATGACTACCCTGAATGGTCTTATCACCTTGTATCCTGCCAACAGCGAGATCTTTCATGCATTATGATCGGCAGTGGCCAATACCTCTGGCGAAAAGCTCTTCAAGAGTGCTCGAGTGACATTTCTGGAGAACATGTCGAATGCAACCCCTTACCAGAAAATCGAGTTGTTGCAGTAAAACCTACATGATGCCCTCCGACTCATTTACAATCTTCATTCAGTGGTGTATTGAGCAAGAAATACCCGAGCGCTGGCTATATGTCTTGATGTGGTCACTGCTGAAAGAAGAATGGAAATCTATTTCCAAGGACAAGCCGATAGTGGGAAGACCATGTTAACAACCAGCTGCTTCAAGGTGCTGCACACAACCTGTGGAAAGGCAGCCAAAGCCAACTTTCCTTGGTAAATGCTTGGTGGGAAAACTATAGTTGTGGGAGAGGAGATCAGTGTAAACCAAGTCAATATCGACAAGTACAAGGACCTTCTTGCGACTTGTGAATGGAAGGGTACCACTTCGGTGTATTGGAAGCCCAATATATGCCTCCTCAATTCCAATGTACCTCCAGTATGCGGGCTATGATGAAAACCCGTATCTTCCAGCTCAGAGGCTTCAAGGCTTCCACTGTGCTCCAGGAGTGTTAAGGCCTCTTTCATCTGAAAATGTATGCCGGGGGTGTCGCTTTTGAAGACAATAGGGAATTCTTCCAGGGCCAGAAGGATCGTCTGAAGATCAACGAGGGCGAGGATGCCAATGCTTCTTACTCCCCCTCCCCCCCCAGCAGAACATTAAGGTGGATGAAGCCGAGTTGACCAAAGCTCCATTGATACTGCAAGTAAGTGCTGTGCCTGGTACAGTAGAATTCAATAACGAGAAGTTCCATGTGAGTATGGCAAATCTTGTTAATGAAGTGAATGAATCTGTTGCCAAGTACCGTCGTATTACACCCAAGAGCAATCTTCTAGAATCTAATGTCCCCATTTCACTTGCGCTGCGTCAGTGTTGGTCAGGGTCGGTCAGAAAATTTTAGGCTGTCGCAGAGTGACGCAGAACTTTTGGACCATATTTCCCCCAAAAATGTCTGATCCACGATTCATATCAGTCAGAGTTGGGTCAGTGTTACGTCAGTGTTTGGTCAGTGTCAGTCGGTGTGCGTCAATATCTGAGATGGTGAGGGTCAGAGTTGCGATGCACTGAGATGCACATGAGACAGACATACGTCGATGTGGGTTGGTATGCGATGCTGTTGCGTCGATATTAAGTCAGAGAGTGTCAGACGGGGTTGAAGATATAAATATGGCTACGACTGCAACGTAACACCAACGCAGACAAGAGTACGTTGATGCAGTTGAAAGAAACACTCGGCCAGGCAGGGTTGCTCGGGGTTTGTGTTACGTATATGGGGGTTGCTATTCGGTCTGACTTACATAACCTTGCGATGCAATTCGGTTAATGAGGGTTAGAACTCGGTCAAATGCTGTCGCAGCCTGTCGCAGCCGATTTTTGTGCATGCTCAAAATTTGCTTGGGTCAGAAAATATTCTCTCGGTCACTCTGCGTCAGTGAGGGTATCTCCACGTCACCATTGGGTCAGTGTTCGGTTGATATTTGGTCAATGTGCGTTGCTGTCGGATGGTGGCTGACCGACATTGACGCAGCTTGTCGCAACCTAGTGAAATGGGGGTGTCAGGAAGATACTGGTCCTCATTGCCCAGAGCATATGGAAGGAAAGCATCCCAAGACTTTTCCACCTTCTGAGTATCCTTTTATTCGTTTTCTCTTTTCATATTCAATTATTATGTAAACAGAGTTTGTGCATTGGTGGTGGTTATATATAATAAATATGTATTCTTTAACTTTGTTTTGTCTTTAATATGAGGGTTTATCATTGAGACATTGAGGTGGGTGCTCTCCGTGGGGCAAATCTTAGTAGTGATAGGACAATCCTCCAACTCTATTATGTACCACCAAAAGGCTACTCTGTGATATCTCGAGAGTCCTCCATCTCAAATGTTTCCCTTATATGTTGTGGGGCATCCCACGAGTCTATAGCCCCCTTCAGCCCCGTCGGACATAAAGACCTGTCTTCCCGAAAGGACTGACAGGGCTGAAGGGGGTGGCAGACTTGGGGGATGCCCCACAACATATAAAAATTGAAACACGTTGATTTATTAAAACATACATGTACAGGTGTGTAGGGTACAGTTAAGTTGTGTTATTGTTATGTGGAATGGAGGAAAATTCATTACAAATGAATCCATTAGCATTAATCTCCATGATGGAGTGGAGGTAAATGGATTATAAATGTTTGTTTTTGTTTTGTTTGTTTTTTGTTTGTTTAACGATGCACTCAACACATTATAGGATTATAAATGAACCCATCAGCATTAATCTCCAAGAAGAAGTGGAGTTCATGGATTACAAATGAATCCACTAGCATTAATCTCCATGATGAAGTGGAAATAAGTGAAGTTAAAATGAACCCATAAGCATTAATCTCCATGAAGGAGTGGAGGTAAATGGATTACAAATGAACCCATAAGCATTAATCTCCATGAAGGAGTGGAGGTAAATGGATTACACGTGAATCCATTAGTATTAATCTCCATGAAGGTGTGGAGGTAAATGGATTACAAATGAACCCATTAGCATTAATCTCCATGAAGGAGTGGAGGTAAATAGATTACACTTGAATCCATTAGCATTAATCTCCATGATGAAGTGGAAATAAATGAAATTAAAATGAATCCATTAGTATTAATCTCCATGAAGATTTACTGACCGGAGACATTAGTTTAATTTAATTGGTAATGTTTTGTAATAATGTATAATGTATTGCCTATTGGTATATAAAACAAAAATACGAACCGTATTATTACCACTTTTATACAAGTAATATTTCAATTGATAAATGGATTACAAATGAATCCATTAGCATTAATCTCCATGAAGGAGTGGAGGTAAATGGATTACAAATGAATCGATTAGCATTAATCTCCATGATGAAGTGAAAATAAATGAAATTAAAATGAATCCATTAGTAGTAAATCTCTATGAAGGAGTGGAGGTAAATGGTTTACACGTGAAACCTTTAGCATTAATCTCCATGATGAAGTGAAAATAAATGAAGTTAAAATGAACCCATTAGTATTAATCTTCATGAAGGAGTGGAGGTAAGTGGATTATAAATGAATCCACTAGCATTAATCTCCATGATGAAGTTGAAATAAGTGAAGTTAAAATGAACCCATTAGCATTAAAGCCGCACGACCTAGTTCTATCCAGCGAAAATAAATTATTATTTCGGTTAATCTACAAACCTGTAACACACTTAGATCACGTTTTTTATAAAATGGAGTGAAAAAGCAGATTTTATATCAATAAATACCATGGGAATCCCCATGACCCATTTGCTTCAAATACGTTTGAATGTTAGTATTCTGATGTCACCGGTAGATGTCGCTCGAAGCACAAAATTGCCTACGTCACGACATATTTGACAGAGACTTCGGGTGCGTTCGTTTCACCTCTCCTGGATATGTTCCAACTGTTCTGTCCTGGACAGCGAAAGGAATGAGCTTGGAACAGGAAGTTACTTTACGAACATGGGTGCTTCTGTTTAGGTAGTGTCTGCTGCAGCAATCATGATACTTGAATCGGAATAAGACGACACT
>JAECMU010240966.1:1809-13209 GCA_016106625.1 Dracogyra subfuscus | reverse complement strand
AGGGATCTTTTATTTGCGCTTCCCACAGGCAGGATAGCACAAACCATGGCCTTTGTTGAACCAATTATGGATCACTGGTCGGTGCAAGTGATTTACACCTACCCACTGAGCCTTGCGGAGCATTCACTCAGGGATTGGGATCCGAACCCAGTATCTACCAGCCTGTAGACCGATGACCTAACCACGACGCCACCGAGGCCGGTCACAAACAAATAAAAGCATTTTTAACAAATTACCATCAAACTGTGTAGATTAAATCTGATTGTTAAAAAGGGGTGTAGGGAAAGCGCTAAATAACAGCGAAAGTACGCAGTTAGACCTGAAATGATAAGAGTAAGCGATTAATACCCCAGGCTATTTTTAGAATTCTTTGAGTTATTGTGGGAAGCACCAAAATTATGTTATTTTGCTAGATTTTCTAAACATGTTTTGTTGTAGAGATTAATTGGACATGTGATGACTAGAACATTGATACTAAATTATGAGCGGGCACTAACACTGTCTATTCATGAGTTGTGTTATGAAAGAACAGGCAAATATAGAAGGTGGTCGAGAAACAATCGAAGTGTAATCCACCAGCTATGCCATTGACTACAAAGGAAGGAGCTGTGGTGTTGCCATTTGAAATTCGCCCGGCTTGGCATTAGAAACCACTGCACTCTGAAGTGTTAATTTCTCAGACACCCTTATCTCGTTTGTGAGCAGGGTCTGGAGTCTCTGGTGGAGAAGCCGCAGACAGCTCTGAGTCTGGTGAGTGACGGCGCCGAGTGTCTGTTCATATCAAGAGATCTCTTCCTGAAAGAAGCCAACATCAAAACACTGAGGATCGTCAACGACATGGTCAGTACTGTACAGATCACTTCTAGGAACCGTGCCGTTTAAGGGGACACATCATTATCACTCCTCGTCGTTGCCCTGATAGAAAGTACTATATCATATCAATAGGCAATACCTTAAATGTCACCTCGTAAACAACGTTTTAATCACTCCCCTTTCCTTTTTATTATGTCGAGATCTGGGGACCAGTTTTGCAAAACATCGTAAGCAAATTTTTTTCGCGTAAACGTAAATCTGAACACACAGTTCAAATAATATTATTTTGTTCGAAACATACTTTCGTCCTATATGTAACCAGTTTTCCATAACGGCGCTATTTTCAAATATATATCAAACGCACGTAAACGTACAACAGGTTTAAATAACTGTAAAACGTAAACTTACGATGTTCTGTCAAATTGGTTGACACCAAAGATTGTGTCTGGAAATTAAAAGCAACGACACACAATATGTGTGTATGTGTGTGCATGCGCTCTCGCGCGCGCGTGTGTGCATTCGTGTGCGCGCCTGCGCGTGCCTGAAATAAAATAATGGGTATTATATATATACTAGTATAACAAATGTACATATAATTAAAATTACTAAGGGCAGAAAAAAAACCCAGTTATATAAAGGGGGCACTTTTAAACTACTTCTGACCATGTAGTTGAAGTTGACACCATTCTAATTGAATACTGTGTTTACTATAAACACCACAATTTAAACACTTCGGGTAATCAATGAATCTTAATTTACATCCATACACCATCAGTGGTCTGTTCAATCAAAGTGGAAAACCTGACACTAACATGTCCTGTACAGATAACTGCTTGAACCTCTTTTAGATATAAACACAAACATAGTTATAACATCACCAGAGTGGTCGTATAATAATAGGTGGTTTTTTTGTATATATATATACAATTAAAACAAGAATGATTAATTTGCAGGTAATGAAGTATCCATCACAGGTTTACATACGAGAACAGGTGAACGTCGAGAGGAAGTGGATACAATACAAACAGGACCTTGTGAACGAAATTGTAACACTGAAAGGCCGACACGACTGAGCTGTTATTGTAATTATCTGAAAAAACATTTTGAAAACATTGATTTCTTTATTTCATGCTGGGTCAGTGTTCTTGTTTAGATTGTTGTTGCAAATATTTTTACAGACGAATGCCGAGAAAGTGGATAAAATGCAAATGCATGATATTATAAAATGAATTGTACTTATGAAAGGCCCAAACAACTTAACACGGCATTGGGTACCTCTCTGAAAGATATTTCAGTTGTGTATCTCTTACGTTCTTGTTCTGCTGTTCTCAGGTGAATGGTCAGAGGTGAATGATGTGCATGATGTAAACGAAATTGGAACACTGGAAGATGGACTTGATTAAGGAAACATTTTACAGATTTAAAAGTTAATCCAATATTCCCTCTCTAGATAGGTAAACAATAGGATGTTGTCAAAATTAACATACAGAAAAGAAATTGAAAGAAAAACAACAATCGAAAGGTCAACATGATGAACAAATAATTTATTAATTATCAGGAATACAGATAATTCAGGTCCTTATTCAATATTGTGTCCATGAAAGGCCATAGTGAGGTCTTTATAGACCCCTGGCCCTAAAGTAATCGATATATATTCGTAGATCCTAGTCACTAAAATATTTCTATTCCTATTTATCTTTGAAAAAACAAATATCCCTTAAGCCTGGTTACTGAAGTTTCTTGGCCTGAATTACTTTAAGTTATTATCCTGTTTTCCAAAGATAAACTTTGACAGGTAATATATAACAAAAATATAAAAAACACCATATTTGAGCAGGTTTGTTTTATAATTCCTTTTAACTTTTGTTGTTGGTAATGTGGTTATAAAATGTACATATTTATGTACTAAGAAAAAACTAGTATATTTATTTCTATACTGGTCCTCTTTACAAAAAGAAAAACAAATATATACAGGTGTATATACAAATAATATATGTTGGAACATTACATGTCCAAAAGGTCAGTGGTTTAAGTGCATGACTGTATATCACAATTAAGACTTATTTTAAAATATTTATTATACAATTTAAGATATTTTCATTACCCGTCAGCTGTAGTTTAACAGACAACGTCAGTTGTAGCTATACATACGTACATAACTTAATACTGTATAACATGTAAGACTGCAATTAAATATGTCTGAATCACAACACTTGATCCAGCATATATACCAACTATAAATAGTCACAAGCACATCACCAATTCGAGCTGTAATTCACAAATATATCACAGTTTAAAACTTGGTTTAACATATCAGCTGTAGTTGTTGTTGCAGATTTGGTTTGCTTTACAGCACTTAAAGCCCTGGATAATCCAGATCAATGAAGATTTGGTTTACCACAGATATTTGAACTATTGTTCTCAGCATATCACACAAATTGTGGTTTACAACCAGTTTTATCACAGAGGAGAAATCTTCTCAGCTGCATCACATTTCGAGGTGTGATTTATCACATAGACATTATTGTTTAAAAACATTTTTATCACAGAGATGAATTGTACATCAAAGCTTAGCTTCAAATATCCAGGGCCAGTTGAACGAATAAGGGTACTGAATATAGGGTTTTCGTCAGCTGAACACCGATGACACTGCTTCCCTCCCCTCCAGCTAGGAAATGCCTCGTATCGGACGTCAAGGTATGGTGTAGCCATGGCTTAACGCCTAAGTTAAATGTAGCTGTGTTGATTGTATTTCTTGTCTATCAGTCTCGAGCTGTGAGGTTCTGGATGAGTCTCTGCATCAAGACGTTCTTGTACTGGGACCACGTCTCTTTGTCATACAGTATGTCCTTGGCTTCCTCCGTTGTCAGGTACTCTCGTTGCTACAAAGGTAAAATCATTGACATTTAAATATAAGAAATGTATATTGTATTACTATGTATACATCGAAGCCGTACCTAGCTGGGAAATATACGGCGTTTTTCACCTCGATAAAAATTGCACTAAAAGAGCCAACGTTCGTGTTTTTCGCGCACCTTGGCAACTCCCACTCTAGTTATAAACAGCACTATCCCAGTCCTTAAAACATATACTACCAGTAATCAGAGAGAGAGAGAGAGAGAGAGAGAGAGAGAGAGAGAGAGAGAGAGAGAGACCAGTCAAGAAGCAATACTATTACCAGGATGGCATTGTCAGACTAGTGTGTAAATGATCAGAACAAACAGTTGATGCTCAAGTGCCAACATATTCAGTGATATATTTCAGTTTCATTTATCAAATGGTTGTTGTATAAGGCCTCAGACCACATATAGCCTTAGTATCAGCAGGCCCGTGGATTTTTGTATGTACCGTTTTCTGCCTTGGGGACAAATACTCTGAAAAGGACAGCCCCTGTTGTCCAGCTCTTTCTTCCAGCATATTGGTTTAAACAGACACACCCTCTAAACCAGACCGGAGCACACCCATTTTACACAAAAAGCACTACTTTTGCATGGGCCGGAATTACCACAAACAAGTCTTCAATGTCAACAAGTTACACATGTTTACAAACTACATGCTCTCCCCTGTCCCTTCAGTCAAAGAGTTGCCACTTCATAGCTGTTTGCCATAAAATAATCACAGTAAAACAGCAGACTACTTGCGCGGTTACATTTCCGGATTTTGGACAAGCAAATGGGAAGATAACTGTAATCTGAGGCCATAAGGTGATCTTTGTATCAGACAGTTACCATGGTTTCCACGCGTAGCATCGTGTTGTTCTGTGCGTACTGCAGGAAGAAGCGCTTGCTGATTTTGATGACCTCTGCTCCGTCACTCACCTGGAAATACAGACACAGTCACAAATAGAGGAACATATTACTTTGACACAAACCAAAATAGTTTAGACTGTGTAGGGAAATATAGAATATCAGGTTATTACGTTTTGATAACATAGTTATTTGGCGAGGTTTAGATAACGATGTAACAGTCTTGTTGAGGTCGCATGTTACACTGCTGTCGAACCGAGTAAATGAAAAACTAAACCGCAGAACAATTTTGTTTAATAACCAGATAACCCTCTGTCATACGCAGAATGAATTTCTTTGTGACTTAACGCCAGTATTATCATGTTAGCAACATAGGTGGTAGCAATCAATGACGTACTAACACTTCGAATTATGTGGTAGGGGTTGATCATAGGAAGTATAGTTTCATGATATTTACAAACTTTGGTATCTACAATCTTCAGACGTCTTAAAATTATTTGCAAAGACAGTGTGTTCCAGACGGGATGAAAAAAGAGAGGTCCTTATATGAAATGGTTCAAAACCGTTTTTACATTTGTAAACATGTGCCCATTTTATGGTTTAGCGTTTTTAAATATTTTATTTTAAAAAAAACTAGTTAGTTTTCATATATCTGTCAGGCTATATAACTAACCATTATGTAATTATAAGCAAAACATGGGACATAAAACTGAATATGCGACTTTGTGAAGATACAGACCACTAAAAAGGGCCACACAAAGCACACTCACCAAACTGATAGCTGGCCCATCTGGTTGACGCACTGGAGGAGGGTCGAGGTTTTCTAAACCCTGTAAAATATATATTATATACTTAAATGGTTTATACTGAGGTTATGAGTAAACACATAGTCACTGACTTCACGTTGTTTAAAATGTGTTACTTTGTAAAAACACAGCAGTCCAGAGATAGATAATTCTATTCTAATAAAAATATATATTTTAAAATCCAACACCAAGAAAACCAGCAAACAACAACACCAAGTACTATTTTTAAAACAGTTTTCCCTATTAATGACAACAATACAAGATAACTTATTATTATGTACACATGTATATCAATCGTGAGCAATGTATGCTGTGATCATCGTAAACCTAGAGACAACATTTGCTTAATTGTTCATTATAGCGCAAACAATTTATAGCATTCAACTATATTACATGTTTTTAGATCCCAGTGTAACAGTTTGACATACTCTAACAAGATATTCAACATTCACACGAACCATATTCGATAGCTAACATAAAGTAGGCTAAGCGTTTAAGGAATACACAGAACTAAAATTTAAAAAACACTGATGATGATCGAAGTTGATCATCTGTAGGCAATATGAGTAATAACAGTGCACAAGATTGTTCTATTGTCGTCCAGTAAACATATAGCAAGTGGCATTACTACACAGTATGTAGTATCTAAGTATCTAATAGCAAGAACATTCATAGAACAGACGATATATAAAATAGGAAAAAAACACACAAAAACAACGCTATACCACTTCTATGAAGAAAAAAAAGAACGTTACCGAGGCGAAAATGCACATATGGTTAAAAAGCAAAGCGTCACTATTTCCAGTTAAAAATAGTAAATATTTGAACTACAAGCATATTGAACCCAAAACCTGACGCCATCTACAGCGTACAGCCAAGTTTGTACTTACATCTTCGTCACATTGGCTATAGCGGAAGTGTTTCACTATGTCCTCCAACCCCTGGTTAGGTATACATACATTTAGTTTGCAACTAGTGTACAATACATATTAAACATATAGTGTAAGAAAGCCTCCCAATGTGCAGGGCACAACAATTATTAATCCGGGGAAACCGAAATTACTTAATATTTTAACGTGATTTTCTTTTTGCTATAGCTAATGTTCAAGCACGTTGTCCTGGGAACACATCACTGCGTTCTGGTGTGTCTGTCCACTGCAGTGGCTTAATAACAAGTTGTTAATGGGACATTCCTGATGTTGCTGCATTGTAAGACGTTTCCGACTAATAAAATATTTCTACGATTAAACTTAAATATTAAATATATTTTTCTTGTTTAGAGTATCATTGTCTGTATATTCAGTGTGTTTCTGGTCGTCTTAATATTTGTAAGAAGCCCATACTGGGTTTCGTCTTCAAATAATTTCGTACGTACGAAAACAACAACAATATTTTAGGAAATAAGATGAAATTTAACCTATATTCAAATATTAGAACGATCAGAAACACGTTTAATATTCAACCACTAATATTTTATGCAGAAAAATATATTTGATGTGTAATTGCCATAGTTAAAAGTCTCTGTTAGTCGATAACATCTTAAAAAGTGCAGCAAACTCAGGAATGTCCCTTTAATGGCACCATGGTAGGACATTTAGTTACAGGAATGTGTATCCGATAATCGATCGTTCTGTGTACATGAATAGTATTTGCGTACTCTTGCGACGTTTAGAACCTAACCGTGTACTTCGCAACCAGTTTGTAGTTACTGTGAGGTAAAATATATTTTACTGCATTGAACAAAAAGAAGATCATTCGTGTACACAATTGTGCCCTGTTACATAAGTATTGGAAGGCTTTTGTTGTTATAAATCGTTGACAGTCTGTATGCATGAATTCATTTCTATATTAAAATTAAAATAAAATACTCACATACCCCCCAAAAATCCCTCATAAAAAACAAAAATAACATAAAACAAACCCAAACCCAAACAACAAACAACATCAAACATGTTAAGCTCGTTAAAATGTACACAGATTAATATGATATATTCCACAAAATCTATTAATACTTCAAAGCATGTCGTAAACAAAACACATAAAACACATACTTTATAAGGTCAGTCACACGATTGGTATATCAAAGGCAATGATATGTGCTATCCTGTCTGTGAGATGGCGCATATAAAAGATCCCTTGCTAGGAATGGGACAAATGTAGCAGGTTTCCTCTCAATGACTATGTCAAAATGGTCATATGTTTGACATCCAATAGCCGATGATTAATAAATCAATGTCGTTAAACAAAACAATCTATTATTATAAGGTCAGTCAATCATTTAATGTGTTAACCAGTGTAAACTGTTTTAAAAACACATAGCACGTGTCCAACACGAATAAGCCGCTGCATGACACCACGAAAGAACAAAAGTGTATAATCAGTCTGTAGAAGACATAGTCCATGGGATATTCAAATAAAGCTGTTATAGGTCCACAAAATCATTACAAATATGAACGTACTACATAGAGAGATACTCATTAGATATGTTTCGTCTCTAACACTGTTTCATATGTTTTTTGAGACTTCGTAACATCTGATTAGCTAGTCAATAGCGCAAGGCCCAATTTCACAAAGCATCGTAAGCCTAGTTTTGCACGAAAACGTAAATTTACGACTTAATACTATCATAGTACAACAAATATAGTTATTTCATTTTCTTTTGTCATTAAAATGCTCCATCTTCCAAAATGATTTTGTATAATCAATGCCACACACTTATAAACGTATGCTCGGTATAACTTATACTGATAAATCACAGACATAACCGTACGATATTTAGTGACATAGGCCCTAGGTTTCTACACTCTTAGAACCATTGCACTGTATTTAATCTTCGAAACGTTCATTGATGTAAGAAAATTGATGTTATAAGGTACCGTTTATTTTACAAGTCGTGGTCGTCGGAAGATGAAACAACAAGGTCACAAAATACCAGGAATAATACTGGTTTCCGGAACAAGAGAGATACTTACGAAGACATCACCAGGTCCAAGCAGGTCGAGCTGGAGGTAGGCTCTCCTCTGTTGGAGGTCTTTCCGTTTCCGGTGACTGAGCTTGGGGTCCGCCTCGGTGCGTTCACGTGTTAGGAACGTGCTGTGAGGGTGCAGGTGGGAGCCCGGCTGTTTGGTGGGGGACGACACGTCTTTCCGGGGAGAACTCTGGGTCACTATGATGGGTGGCAGCTCCACGTCTTCCTTAGGTCTCTGCGAGAACCATGCTTAATTGTTACTTCCTTAAATATCTCAAACATATTTGGCCGAATTTACAAAGCCTGTTTATGTCTTACACGCGTGAAACTACATACATTCACAATGCTTAAAGACCTGCATTTAGGAAAAACAGGCTTCGTAAATTCGACCCATTGTCGACCGATAATTAACATGGTTTATTTGCAATATATGTGATAATGCGAATAGGCCTATATGTAGTTAATTCTAGGTTGCTCACGATTTTAATATACGTGTATTATCATTTGGAATATATTATTTAAAAAAATATTTCCGTATCTTCGCGATTTTCCCAACTATGTTGGTTTCCACCGCTAATCTAGGTTAGACATTACAAATGCTCAACATGTAAGCATTTAGAACAAATTAAATCAATAATTTTGTCCAGTGAAGCGCAATTCTTCACTTCCTATTAGCTTATATATACAAAATAAACTGTTAGCCATTACAAGTTGCGAGAGCGTCTGCTTCTAGGCTGTTTAGTTAGATAATGTACACAAGCTATATTTGTGTTGCAACAACGCTCTTGGTGTATAACGAAAACGGTAGTTATATTTGTGTACTGTTTTAGTAAACAAATAAAACAATGTCACTGAATGGAATAAAACAAAACAATGGTGACAAGAGCCAATGAAATGAAAATAAAATGCATATAATGCGTAGATTATTTATAATGCTGTCCACCTGTGACTACGACAATTACACCTCGTAACACCTCATAATCAAACATGACAACTAAAGTATACTGAACTAGTTTTTCTGTTGGTCCAAGGAACATATTGTCTCAAAGCATATGGGATAACACTTAATGTAGAAAATAATGTTCACAGCTGTACTTCTAATTAGCTCTGTTTGGTGCTAATTTTGATTTGGTAAATTAGTCTTGCAGTGGCAGTCATCTTTGTGGCGATGCATGAGGGATGAAATCTCCAGTAAAGGATCTTCTCGAAAAGGGCTGTCCTATCGAGGTACTGAATCATCCACTATTTGCCAAATGCCCATTCGACTCTGCATTGTGCGGAGATACGGCCTTGGTCATGTATTACGGTTTTGTCGTTCAGATACATGGGATAACACTTAATGAGGAGAATATTCTTTAAGTGTCTTTTAGATTACCTTTATTTCTATATAAGTACTATATGTGGAGAAATAAAACAACTTGTGCCTGCTGCTGAGGTAATAAATAAATATATATGTATATGTTATAGCTTTAGAGCCATGGTGTTGGTTGTAGAACTGTACCATGGGCGTGATGATCAAGGTGGGACAAGAATTAGCTGAATGGACATGCACTTCTGGCATGACGACTGGTTTCTCTTCTAATACTGGTGAGTCATCTTCTTTTGAGTCTTCTGTAAAAAAAAAAAAAGGATCAATGGCAGCATCAACCCACATAAACAAGCACGACAGAAAGTTAGTGCACGTCTATAGAGTCGAATAAAAATTATCAATTAGAATTACAATTCTGTGAGACAGTCGATGATTCGATAGTTTATCATCATTAAAGGTTGTTGTAGGATATATCGCTGACACTATAATTTGCTAGAAACCCTGTGATATTCTCCAAGGAGATATCGTTTCTTATAATCTTGATTCGTCAAATTTTAATCAAAAGATAATATTTTATTATATCACCGTGTATATTTTAACACAAAACCTATCGTTAGTGACATCACTGTCGTTCAGGGGCCAAATTCATAAAAGGCCTCTAACTTAGTTGGCTGCTAGATGTTGGCAAGCTTCTAAATGCCTAATTCATTGCCACAGAACTGGTAGCTAAAATGAAATTCATAAAAACATGTTAAATATGCTGCTCCATAGTTGCCTGATAAGCATAATGGCACACCTCCAATCCTTAACAACACCATGTCAGTTTCTTTACACACATGTCCATTTCAAATGTAATGTTGGTAATTGTGTGATAGGATAATAGTTACATCTTTATTGAACATTCGATATGAATTGTGAGTTAAATGTAGCAACAAAAACAGAACAGAAAGTCTCATTATTCTCAAAATTAAAAATTATTTTTCGCACAAAAGTACGAGGAATTTGACGATACCCAGAAGATACCCCAGAAAGATGCGTGCCATCTACACACCCGATAACACCAGGGAAGTGTCCTATTTAGAAGAAGAAAAAAACTCGTCCTTATTTCTTTGAGCCTTGGCGTTATTTGGAAATTTCACAAAGTCATCTATTTTCTGGGCTATGGAAGTGGATACACGGTAGATCGATCTGCAAGCTGTAGGTTGTGATATCTGTAGATTATCGCCAACAATGATATGAAATGTCCCATACGCATATTGTTGCAAAGCTATGAGGACTTGCTTATAGGACAGAATAGCGCAGTTTCGTCTTGTTTCGTGTTCAATGTAAACGGCAACTGTTTATAACTTCAGAGTCGGAAAAGACATCTAAAGGGTTCCTACGATCCCTGAGAATACGTTTCCGTCGCATTGTTCGTTGTAACTCCGCCAATTGCAACATTCTAAGTGCCATCCTGACTGCAAGACGTAACGCAAACAAGTGACTTAGCAGCTTGTTAATGAGTTAGAGGTACTCCCGATCGACTCTAGACTTAGCAAGCAACTTAGAAGCTTGCTACCATTAAAAAGGGTTTTAAGAATAACACTTAGCAACAAACTGAAGTTAGAAGCCAGTTTAGCAAGTAACTAGGTTTAGCAAGCTTTTATGAATTTGGCCCTGCTAGTTAACGAGTCTACCGCTGCCAAACAAAATGAAAATCAACCCACATTACTGACATTGTTTACAATTGTTGCAATTGAAAATAATGATAATGGATGA
>JAECMU010240956.1:2066-12868 GCA_016106625.1 Dracogyra subfuscus | reverse complement strand
AGTAAATGGGATGACCTGGCACTGAAACATGTACATATTTACTGTTTAGTACATACCAGTGAGTAAATGGGATGACCTGGCACTGAAACATGTACATATTTACTGTTTAGTACATACCAGTGAGTAAATGGGATGACCTGGCACTGAAACATGTACATATATACTGTTTAGTACATACCAGTGAGTAAATGGGATGACACTTTATGGTTGGGGAAAGGGAACAGAGTCTGCCTTCAAAATCATTACGACTGTTAAATTTCCTCAATAAGCACAATATATAACATAAATGCAAATAACGAGTTAGAATCACCAATCTATTATTCAGTCTTTACTCTCAACATGCTCCATTTTCTCATTATATAGAGGAGGTGAATAAAACTGGACTACATTTGAATGTAAACTCTTTTGTATATGGTTTCCTTCTATTCTGGAAATAAAATACTAATAATACATTACTGAACAATATTAGAATTCAATAACACCATACATAAAAACTAAGTTCAGTTTGTTTAAAGACAGCACCACATTAATTTATTAATCATCAGCTTTTGTATGTGAAACATTTGGTAATTCCGACATAGTCTTAGAGGAAACCGTCAAGGTCAACAGGTTTCCGAGCAAGTTGTTGTAGTGCACGGCTGTCAAAGTGTCATGGACACAGGTGTCAACTTACGCCGGCTCCTACGTCCATGACAAGAGGAAACCTGCTGCAAACAGCTCTGGATTTTTTAAAGTACTTTGCCACAGGCAAAACAGCACATACTACAGCATTTGATATGCCAGTTACGGAGAATTGCTTAGGACAAGAAAAAAGCAAATCAGAGAGTGAGATAACCAAAGGGGTTTGACCGTACATCCTAAGCACTTAAGGCAAGTGTCCATACATGTAGACCAGACCAACCTGGATGAAAACAGACAGCATGAATTTAATGAGCACTTCATATCCTGCTTCATATCTAAGTGCAATAAAGATCTACCCTGGGTTAAAACGCCATCTGTGCAGATACTGTATCATTTTAAATATTTTTTTAAACAAGTTATACTTACGATCTTGAAGGCACTGGTTGTCTGTGCAGTAGTTTTGGGAGTTCCTTAGCTGAAATCAAACAAGACATATGATCAGTAACATATCAAATTTAACATGAAGGAACAATATTCGACTGTTACATTTGTACAAGATGCTAGAAGGGTTATGAAGATAGCCCATCTACATTTAAGCTGAATAGTTCAGGTGCTTTGTGTTTCACTCTCTATGTCAAAAAAAAAAGCTATGCATGTGAAGTGCACGAATAACTACCCTTCTAAAACATTTTTATTATATTTCATTGCTAATTTCTATCAGGGCTCTAACTTAAGAATTTAAATATAAATTTAAATTTTTAAACAAATGCTGTGGGTGAAAGGGCCCACGGATAGCAATTTTTAAAAACTGACATTTGAGGGAAAGGTTATTTGTTCTGTATGTACATGTAGTCATATTTCTTTAATTTATGTCAATAAACTTCAATAAACAAGAATGTTTTATAAATAGAGGATAATAAACAATTTTACAGTTATTATCAAATTTATGTCCCTCGTGAAATAATTAATTTATGTCCCGAATGAAATAATTTTCAGTTGTCACGAGCTTTAGCGAGTGACAAATGAAAATTATTTCACGAGGGACATAAATTTGATAATAACTGGTACCGAGTTTGTTATTCTATTTATTATCTCAGCTATTTTTTCTCTAAAAACCTTTATTTTCCACGCACATGCACGAAGGCCGATCTGTATAGGAACGATGTAAACCACTTTACGCACAGTTCTGAGAATTACTATGACGTTGTAATTTAATCAAGTCATAGATAATTTTCAAAAACACAAGTTCTCTCTATTCTGCTTCAAACTTTTTAATGAATTGCATTAAAATGACATTTTGTTAGAATGACCTTTCTCATAACATGACAAATTTAGCGCCATATAAGTGACGTGTTATCAGTCAGAGATTGCCGAAATGAAACAAAAAGGAATACTGGATACTGATATGATACATTAATAAGGCTGTTAAAAATACTGTTAAATTATGTTATGGTAACTGTTGTAAGTTACTGAAGCTTTTCATCAGTCGCACTTCCATACACACAGCGGCTTGTTTTCTGTGATGACCAGTGTGCAGACTGATTGATGTTTTTCAGTATGGAAAAAAAAAGTCTTATAAAATAGCAGAGCTGGGTGCTGTAAATGTTACAGGGGGATGTGGGAAAAAATAAAGGAGTGCTGACAAATAAAGCAGGGCGACCGAACTTGAAATGGGGATGGGGATGGGTATAATACGAAAGCGAGGTAGCAAACCACATTGAGAATGTATATTAAACAACAATAGGCTACATGGTGAGCGCATATGACTCATTCGATCGAGTGATACTAAAGAAAGAACCATTAACTACAACCAGGTCCCAAATGCCTGTGTTAAATACTAACAAATAATGTTAATACATGTTTATACATTTTGCCATCAGTGAGGAGCTTGACCAACAGCAGTAACTTTTATCCGGCGGCACAAAAGTACCATCGGCAGTTTATATCTCACCGATTGCAATTGTTGTCATTGCTGCAAATGTTTAGCCCTGTTGCATACAAATTGGATACACAGCCCTCGAAATTCGCAATGGCAGTCAGCAATGCCAGGGGTTACAATTTATGTTCGCCAAAACATTCGCCAATCTGTAAATTCTTTTGTATTCGCAAAATATTTTTTGAATATATTTATGCTGTGGTAAAACTGATTTGTGACAGCATTTCATTGCCGTCGTAAATCTGAGTGTGGTGAAAAGTCTGCAGGCATTTTTCTCTGAACTGTCAAATTACAGATCCATGAAAAAGCATTTATAATACGAGTGTGGCCCAATGTTTTCAATTTAATATAAATCGGTTTATTCCAGTATAGAAGTTTAGCATATTATTACTGCAGTGGGTCATATATGAATACTTTTGACAGCATTAATCTTTTCTTTAAAATTGCCGCTGTAGTGCCGTTGCAAAATTGGTTATGACGGCACTTAACTGCCATAGCAAACTTGTTCGAATTTCAAGGGCTGGATACAACATTTAGTCTTTGTCTAAGCAAATATTCTGACAGTACTGCTAAAGTAATACATGTCTTCTACCCAGTACAAAATATTTTCGTATATATCTCCTAATTCAAGGGTTATAACTAAAAACGTGTATATCACCTTGCAATTCAAACCTGACCTGTAACTGTACATGATAAAGCTATACACAACATTTCAGCTTAGTACCTCATGGTATTGTCAACAAACAAAAAACACCCCAGTAAATGATGTGGGACAGACAAGACAGACACATGGACAGACAGAAGAATGGAGATGAAACATATAGTTCCCTCTAGATGGACCGGTAGGGGACTATGGTAATACATTTCATGGCATTACTGTTTCCTGTGTAAAATATCTAAAAATTGACTAAACCAACATTTGGTACAGTCTTAGCAATGACATTTCTGTTTGCTTACAAGTGTCTTACAAATGCACAATGAAGAAGTTAAAACCAATTGCATACAATATCAGGGCTCAAGCTTAAGACTTTTTCACCCACAGAAAGTTTTAAAACAACTGCCATGGGTGAAAGGGCCCACCGACAGCAATGTTTTAAAATTGCCTTTTGCAACAAATAAACCTGACTGAAAGGTTATTTTTCTCTATGTACATACAGTCATATTTTTTTAATTTATGTTAATAAAGTTCAATAAACAGGAATGTATTATAAATGGAATCATTCACAAGCTCAAATGTAATGGAACATGAGACAAAGTTTCCCAAGTTTTTGGTGAATATGACATGAAAATTGTTCCAAGGATGGCATAAACAGTTTATCAACAGATATACAAAATGTATACAGTACATTTTGTGGTGTAAATGTCTTTTGGGGTTTTACAGTTGTTTTTAGTGAGCAGGGGAATGTATTTTATCACTCAGCATTGCTGACCCTTCCTCCTTGTCAATATATGCTGCCCGGCACCGGCCAGATAGTGTTCTCACTGGGTGAAATTAAAAGGGGCAGCTACGCAATCCCTGCCACTCTTCACAAAATAAATTTAAAAATTAGAAATATGAAAAGAAGAAAACAGGAAAGCATGGTCACTGTATATTGTTGTGATATGGTTAATATTATTTTAGTAAGGATTTTAAGATATTTGAAAAAAATTGATTTTTTAAAGTGATCTCCTGATGTGGGATAAAAACTGTTATTTTTATTTTTTACAAATGAATCAGTTCCATTGACATGATATCGCTAGCTCATAAAAACTGTTTTGTTTTTGTAAAGACAGTGTATTATTTTATCCGTTGTTTTTATTAGAGGTAATATTCCTAACAAAATTAAAAGTTTCTAATATTTTATTAGGAATTGCTGAATAAAAAAAGTAAAAATCACCAATTACGACCAACTAATTCTGCAACTGGGGACAAATTTTATCAGTCAGTGGACACAAAAGACAGAATGACCGCTCTGATCATGTGACAATTTTGGCACTAAATAATTGGGAGGTTTTCAGTAGGAGATTGCCGAAACGATAAAAAAATTATGTTTTCATTGCTTTTTGTGTTTTAAACATACAAATGGATACTAGTATGGGACACAATATATAGGTTATTAAACTACTGTTAAATTACATAAGCTGCTGAAGTTTTTTGTCAGTTTTCCTTTGATGTCCAGTGTTTCAATGTTTTGCAGTGTGAAAAAGTGTGCATTTTGAAATAGCAGGGATGAGTGCTGTAAATTATAGTAGGATGTAGAAAAATAAAGAGGGGCACAGGAAAATAAAGGTGGGCAGCCAAACGTGAAAGTGAAGTGCATAACACAAAAATGAGGCAGCAAAACACAGTAAACTTATATTATATAACAATACTGGGTATGCACATGACTCGTTCCACTGAGTGGTACTAACTAAAAAAACATTAACTCCAACCAGGACTCAAATGGCCATTTTAAATACTAGCAGATAATGCTTATACAGGTATATACATACATTTTGCTATCAAGTCAAGCAACAAAACATTACTTGGTCATGGCACAGCCCCAAGCAACACATGTCGAACAGAATAGAACCAGTCCTATTCTGCACAGCATGTAACATTGTTGCAGCCATTTGGAACACATTCAAGGTCACTAAAATCATAGTGTAGCGGTTTTGTAGACAACAATATGACTAAACTGAACGAGTTATATCAACACTAACAAACTCTATACAACATTTAATCTTTGCAAACAATTACGATCGAGACAAAGTGAGTTACACATATATATCATTTATAAAGCTATTTTTAAATTGTTAAAAAAGAAAACAGAAACTCTCCAAAACTGAAGTTCACAACAGGCCATCATTGTGATAACATTATTTTAACTTTAAACACAATAAAAATGAAAGATTTTACCATAATTTCATTCACATCTTCTTTTAATGCTGTTTTAATTAAGGCAGTTATTTTCTCCAGATATTTTCCATATATATGGGACTGTGACAAGCCACAGCAACACTGACGTCACAAAACAGATCGGTCGCGTGGCCTGTTGCATATGTGTGCAACGGCCTTTACCGACAGCAGTAATTTTTATCCTGTGGCACAAAAGTGCCATCAGTAATTCCCCTGACCGACGGCAATTGCTGTCATTATAGTCCTGCAATATCTTAAGATTGAGATTTGAACATACCAAATTGATGAGTCTTTGCATGGCAGTTTCATGGTTCCATATACACTCACACGGGTCAAACCCTCCATCCGCCATCTTAAACTGCAATGTAATATATCAAATATGTTTTTTAAATCTTAGGTTTCAAATTCAAAATATTAGGTCAAAGAAAATATTTACATAAATCTAACAAATACTGGAACAACTCATTTTCTTGAGAAACGTTTTTCTTCTTGAACTGTTGAAGTTTATCAACTTACCTGGTTTATTTCTCATAAACAGCTGCAAATCTATCAATTTAATAACATTTACCTAGCAGAGAAAAACAAACACTGGTGAGGTACATAAATGTGTATCTTGGGGATTTTCTAAGAATTTATGAATTATTATGCATAATAAAAACATTACAAATTCAACATTATAGTACAAACTGCATGGGAAAAAAAGTGCTTGTTTCTAATTAGGAAATTTAATAATCAGATGGAGTTTTTAGATTTGCGTGTGTTAATGTCTTTTTGATACCACAAATATCATTTTTGACCAAAGGCTTTAGCATGAGGTTACAAATGAAACATTTGGGAGCATCAAATAGTCAATAACAACGACACATCTAAAAACTCAATATGGTTATTAAATTTCCATATGTAAACTGAATCGTTTTTCTACGGAACTGTATATTTGGTATTTTGGGGCACTCTTTTTTTATGGCATATTTTATGCACATTTTCATGTGACAGTGGGCAGCACACATCACAACATTATAGAACACTGAACATTCAAGTGGTTGGAACAGGTAAAACAAATGTGTAGGATGTAGGCTTGTTAAACCATACACATCTGTAAAGGGGCATCTAACCAATGAAATGTCAATCCTGCCCTTTTTCTAATCCTAAGTTATTTGGATTCTACTAATCTAACTGTAGACCCCTGAACCGGCAACTTGGCCTGTTCTAATTGCAAATGATATCACTTTCTAATGACATCAAAGCTAATGTTTGCTTTCCTGGTGTTATTTTCATTTGGTGCCAGAAAAATAATGTCCAGTCACAATACAGAACACACTCACCATCAGTTTACAATTACATGTTTAAAAACAAAACAAAAATAGGGTCAGTAGAAAAAACGTTTTACTTTCAAAAAATTAGTTTATATATGGTAAATTTATCACAAAAGCCCCCAACTTACATGTACAGTACATTATAAATTTGCCTCAGATTTTTTGGCAGAACACACACCCATATATGTATGTATTTATATTAGTATGTAACAGTTCTTATCAGTTCACAATTTTGGGGCTCAAAAGTTATTATATCCTCGTGGTATGGGTTATGATGCAGATAAACAACGATCTCATGTAGTGTAAAAATAACAATGTTTTTCTTGTTATTATTTACAGAAATATAACCTAATGTATATATATCATTAAAATATAAACATTAAAGTCAATATATAGTGAGATTTTTAGTTTTTGTTTTAGCTTACATGTGTATACTGTGATATTATAAATGTTTTGATGCGGTATTTTGACATGGAACGTCCAGATAACTTGTGAATGACCAATATTCAAGAAAAACAACTCCAAACAACTGGAAACAATGTGTGGTGGTCTATAAATTCAATATTAATAATACACGTAAAAAATAACACAATTAAAATACATTTTAAACAGGGTGTCACATATAAACCATATAGCCCAATGCAAACATTGTCACTAGTTGCACACTGATAGGGTGGGAGTAAATTTGACAGCCATTCGAGACTTTTTTGTTTGTTTATTATTAGTATTATTCAAAACAATGTCCACTTTACATTTCATGTGAAATAAGATATTATTTTAAGATGTAATATGCACTTGAACGTCGTTTAATCCTGACCCAATATAATCGTATGCAGTGCATATTAAATAAGGACAGGGGACTCATTCCGATGTCCATAAAAATAGACTGACGTAGATTTGATCTAATTGTCTTGTGTTTATTTCAATAGTAGCAGACGACAATGTTATAAATGTTTTGATGCGGTATTTTGACGTGGAACGTCCAGATAACTTGTGAATGACCAATATTCAAGAAAAACAACTCCAAACAACTGGAAACAATGTGTGGTGGTCTATAAATTCAATATTAATAATACACGTAAAAAATAACACAATTAAAATACATTTTAAACAGGGTGTCACATGTAAACCATATAGCCCAATGCAAACATTGTCACTAGTTGCACACTGATAGGGTGGGAGTAAATTTGACAGCCATTCGAGACTTTTTTGTTTGTTTATTATTAGTATTATTCAAAACAATGTCCACTTTACATTTCATGTGAAATAAGATATTATTTTAAGATGTAATATGCACTTGAACGTCGTTTAATCCTGACCCAATATAATCGTATGCAGTGCATATTAAATAAGGACAGGGGACTCATTCCGATGTCCATAAAAATAGACTGACGTAGATTTGATCTAATTGTCTTGTGTTTATTTCAATAGTAGCAGACGACAATGTTTCGTGCAGCAGTTGAGTGAAATTCATTGATAAAATTTGTAGATAGAGGGATGTTTATGTATGTTAAAAAAATGCCTTACGGAAAATAGTACTTTTAATGACATGACATTTTTTATTGTTTATATACTTACCGCAAAGTGGCAAATTGAAAACACTGCATTATTCTTATCAATAAAAAATACTTCTGTGAACAAAAGTTTTTGCATTTGACGTCATAGCTTTTCTTTGATGACACACAATTGTTATTTAAAGATAGCGCGCCAAATTACATACTGTGTCATAATACATACCCTGACGATATATAGTAGGCATGGCATGGTAGACCAAAGACCTTTTCGGGGCACTTGTTTTACATTAAAAATACACCAAAATTAATTGAAATAAGCATTAATGTAATTTATAAATGTGTTTGCTTTAATAAATGAATGCCAAAATATACAAAAAGCATATTTTATTAATTAATAATACCTCCTTTTTTTGTTTTATAAAGGCAATTTTACAATTAATTACTGAAAAAGGCTTCTTTAATCTCAGGCAGTATGGTGCTGATTAAAGAAAGAAAGAAAGAAATGTTTTACTTAACGATGCTCTCAACAAATTTTATTTTAAGGTTATATGGCATCAGACATATGGTTAAGGACAACACAGATTTTGACAGGAAACCTGTTATCGCCACTTCGTGGGCTACTCTTATGTCGATTAACAGCAAGGGATCTTTTATTTGCGCTTCCTACAGGCAGGATAGCACAAACCATGGCCTTTGTTGAACAAGTTATGGATCACTGGTCGGTGCACATCGTTTACACCTACCCATTGTGCCTTGCGGTGCACTCAATCAGAGTTTGGAGTCGGTATCTGGATTAAAAATCCCACGCCTCGACTGGGATCCAAACCCAGTACCTACCAGCCTGTAGACAGATGGCCTAACCACGACACCACTGAGGCCGGTGGTGCCAATTAAGGCAAGATGGCATTAGACTACAGAGGCATGGTGCTACACCATGCTAAAACAATCTAGGGAAAACACTATATTACTTTGATGAAATTATCAACCATTGGGATGATTGTGATATGTTGAAATGGGGCAAGTTGATTTTGGTAAGAGATGACCTGCTCAATACGGTCATTTTGGTGAGACAGTCAGCATTAATTAATCCTTCTGGGCAGGAAAAATTACAATTTAATAATTCACTGCTGCCAATTAAGGCACCCTTTTTTATGGCATGTTTAATGCACATACTGTGACATAGACATACGGCAGCACACAATATTGTGGAGCACTGTTCAAGTGGTTGGAACAGGCAACAATTACTTTTTGCAGGATGTAGGCGTGTTAAACCATACACATCTTATCTGTCTAATCAATGCAATGTCAAGATCAATGCTGCCCTTTTCCTAATCCTAAGATATTTGGATTCAACTAATGCAAAATTAACTCGAAACGCGGAGTAGCTCAGTAGGCCAAACGTAGTGCCGACAAACTTTATTACCGAAAACACGAAAGCTCGCATAAAAGTGTTGCCTTGGCAAGGAACCAGAAAACATACCTGTGAAATTTAGACGTTAACAATTTCTGACGTGGCTTATGCAAGAGGCACTGACTTAATGCCACTAAAAATGGAGGATGAAGCTGTCAAACGCTTAACACGATTGATTTCCTGGTCAATAATAAACAAAAGCCACGTCAGGTTTTAAGAGAGAAGACCCGGATGTCCCATATCAGATCACGTGAACGAGTTGTTTTGGTTTCAAGGATCAAGGGAACTGTAGCTCAGACTTACTAGACTGCAATATTTTATGGTATTTCAAGCCTTGGACGATAGGTCTCCGTGTAATACATTTCATCCGAGATGAGTTTTTTGTTGCGAATAGTCATATTCATGATAGTGTTTGTTTTATGTCCAGGAAAGGTTCAAGCACGCTATCCTGACAACACCCATATTTAGCGCAACACCGTGGTGGACCCAGCGTAACGGTTGGTCCAACATCATCTGTATTCTGTATTGTTGGGCCAACGTATAGACTGCCTACGTTGGTGCATGGTAATTATGACAGTTGGGCCAATGTAATTAAGAAAACCATTTATTTTTATTTTTTATTATTATTATTATTTTAACGACATCACTAGAGCACATTGATTTACTAATCATTGGCAATTGGATGTTAAACAGGGTTAGGGTTAGGATACACAGTTGTGACAGTTGTAATCCGATCGACAAAACCCACTACCCCAGTAAAAGAACAATTATGTAACCAGTGTAATCTGATTAAAGATGAATATCATCACATCATAATATGTGTGAACTATAATACTCCACGCTCTAAATTACATGTATATATGAATATTTAACTTTACATAATATTTAAAATGTCTATATGCATTTTGCTATATGTATTTTTTTTTTTTACAAATAACAAAAATTAAATTAAAAAATTTATATACATGTATATATATATATATTATGGAAAACTGACCCTTCTTCTAGCTACTCTCGATCTACTAAATTCCAAAACTATATTAGCTCTGTATCCTTTTTTCTTTCGGCCGACCGTTCAAAAATTGCGCCAAAAATTCCTTCATACTGAAATGCGCACCTTTTCTCTTTG
>JAECMU010240899.1:1687-20890 GCA_016106625.1 Dracogyra subfuscus | reverse complement strand
ATGCATGTATATATAGATCTATGTACATAACAAGTGCATTGTATGTATCAAAGGGATGAATTTCTTTGATCACACAAATTTTATAATTCACAAACTGAATTTTTTTTTAAAGATATTTATTATTTGGTATTAAAATTATTACTATTATTAATTTGTTATTATTATTTTTTTTTTTTTAACAAAGTTATGTTTATTAAACAGTAAAAATTGACAACAACATACACATCACAAATCTTTATTTATTAGCTACTGCATTTAAGAAACACGCACCCAAAAAATAAACATTACATTTAAGTACCGTAATACCTGTATGAATAAAGAAAATACTGTTGCAGAATTCAGAGTTGGCAAGCGTAAAATTATTTCTGTGCCAGCCCACTGGCCCATGTGATCATTATTCTGGCTCAACCTGTTACCAATGTATATTGTAACCTGCTAAAATAACATATTTATTTCTAATTAAGGCCATTATAAATTAATGTTACAGGGCTCAACACGGCGAGTAAAACACTCGCATTTGCGAATAACCTTTGTTTACTGGCGACTGGTTGTTAAGAAGTAATAGCCAACTGGCGAGTACAAAATATTAGGCTTAGAAGATATAATGAGGCTGAACACGCCTACGAAATCTTTAAGTCCATAATATTATACTACGCATTCCTCCGATGTCAACATAACTGAATCGCGTCTAATATCCAAACAAAACGTTTACTGGTACTTCCTGTATTTACTTCGTTAAACGTCAGAAAAAATCGCATAGAATCGTTATAAACGCATTTATTTTTAGACTTGTTTAATAATAATAATAATAAAACATACTCAAACGAATGTTGCATTTATTTTATTGTTACTGTATAAAACTGGCGAGTGGATGAAGAAACTTGGCTAGTAAGTTTTATCATTTACTAGCCAGCAGCAAGTGAAAAAAAAGTTCTGCATTGAGCCCTGTGTTAAAGTTTATTTTTGTTTAATGACACCACTACTGCATGACTAGAGCACATTGATTTATTAATACATTTATTATCCACATAGTTCTAGACATAGGGGGAAATATTACCAGTATGACACACATATGTCATGATGATTTCACATGTATGCACAATGAATGATGTAAATTTGAAAAGTGACCTCATAACATAATGCGGCTTCCCAAGTATTAGCTCTATATAATGATTAATTGTGTACCATAATGAAAGAAAAAAAGAAATGTTTTGTTTAACGACGCCCTCAACACGTTTTATTTATGGCATCAGACATATAATTAAGGACCACACAGATTTTGAGAGAAAACTAACTGTCATCACTTCATGGGCTACTCTTTCCGATTGGCAGGAAGGGATCTTATTATTATCTGCGCTTCCCACAGGCAGGATAGCACAAACCATGGCCTTTGTTGAACCAGGTATGGATCTCTGGTTGGTGCAAGTGGTTTACATCTACCCATTGAGCCTTGCGGAGCACTCACTCAGGGTTTGGAGTCGGTATCTGGATTAATAATCCCATGCCTCGACTGGGATCCAAACCCAGTACCTACCAGCCTGTTGACCGATGGCCTAACCATGACGCCACCAAGGCGGGTCATACCAGAATGATGTCGGAAAAATGACGTTGTTTCGTCGTCTCCTTCTAGTTGCGTTTGAAACATTTTGACATTGTCCTAGCTTATTATTAAGAAAACTAATATTATGGATAAAGATATGATTACACTTGCCTGTGAATCATACTGATTTTATGAAACTCGAGTCAGTATGAATCTTTTACCCTCACTCTTTCTCACTCAGGGGCAGAATGTAGCTCAGTGGTAGAGCGCTCGCTCGATGCGTGGTCGGTCTGGGATCGATCCCCATTGGTGGGCCCATTGGGCTATTTCTCGTCACAACCAGTGCACCACGACTGGTATATCAAACGCCGTGGTATGTGCTATCCTGTCTGTGGGATGGTGCATATAAAAGATCCCTTGCTGCTAATCGGAAAGAGTAGCCCATGAAGTGGCGACAGCGGGTTGCCTCTCTCAATGTCTGTGTGGTCCTTAACCATATGTCTGACGCTAAATAACCGTAATTAAAAATGTGTTGAATGCTTCGTTAAATAAAACATTTCTTTCTTTCTTTCTCACTCAATACAAGAGCAGGCAGCATAGCCCCGTGGAACAGTGCCCGCCTGATGCGCGGTCGGTCTAGGATCGATCCCCATCAGCTAACCACTTGGGTTTTTTCTCGACGTAACCATATGTCTGACGCCGATATAACCGTCATTATAATGTGTTGAGTGCGTCGTTAAACAAAACAATAAATAAATACAATACAAGAAATGAAGAATCCTGACACTCATTCTGTACAATCATTATGGCACACAAGCTCGTATAATAATGTCTATGTATAAACAACCCCTACAGTGCCCATGGCAATCGGCAATACCGTGGAGTTTATAATTCTCCACAGTATTTTTGTTTTTGCTGTTGACTACAGGTATATTCAATTTTGTTTTCCATGACATGTTTTTACCATAGACATTTTTTTAATTGCATGTGTTGTATAAATACATCTCAAATTTATTATCAGTAATATTAAATAGGGAATACCTGGTTACTGTCTTAAGATATCGGCTTTATCCTGCGATGATTAGAATGGTGAATACAGCGAGGCTCTGCCAAGCTGCATTCGCCATTTGACCTGAGCAGGATACAGCCAATATCTTAAGACAGTAACCATTTATTTCTTTTATCCTGGAATCCTATAGGAATAGTTGAAAAATCATTCTTTATTTTTTTTCTTGTGTGTAAGCCAATCGAGTATCGTCAACCTAGTACGGCATTTGCCGTATGACGTCATACTTGTAAGATACATGATGTCATTCTTTGTAAGACGCTAACTACATTCTGCAACATTCAAAAAGCATTTCTAAACTCTTAATTCATAAATAAATATACTAGTTTTGTATCGTTATCGCAAAACTGAAAGTTATTTGTATTTACTGTACATTTTTGTTTTTTGTTTAACGACGCACTCAACACATTATAACTACGGTTATATCGGCGTCGGACATATGATAATGTCGAGAAAAAACCCCAGTGGTTAGCTGACGGATATCGATCCTAGACCGACCGCGAAATCAGGCAGGCACTGTACCACTGGGCTATGCTGCCCGCTTTATTGTACATCAACAAATGATTTAAAGAGTATGTTTGTTGAAAATCTACTCTGAAACACTCAAGTGGAGTGTGGCTTTTGTGACCTATATTTTTGGTCCGTGACCGAAAATATAGAGATTTATCTAGTCATCATATTTTTACCAATGTATATAGTGATTGCTGGATAAAAGTAAATATATAATTAGTAGACAATTTTTACTCTCATTTGGCGAGCGGGCGAGTACTTTCTGCACCCCTGTTCACGACTATATTCAATTTGGTTTTCCATGACATTTTTTTGCCATAAATATTTTCTTAATTGCAAGTGTTGTGTAAATATATACAGTAAAGCACACTTACATGTATAACGAACATGCTTATGACAATTAAAAAAAAAAAATTGTGTGTTTTGTTTAACGACGCACTCAACACATTTTAACTACGGTTATATCGGCGTCGGACATATGGTTGTGTCGAGAGAAAAAACCCAGTGGTTAGCTGACGGGGATCGATCCTAGACCGACTGCGCATCAGGCGGGCACTGTACCACTGAGCTATGCTGCCTGCACTTATGACAAATAACTGCATTAAACGAACTGATCGTAAAGTCCCGTTTTTATCTCACTATACATTAATAACCAACTTGTGCCAATTTGTATGACAAACTGCTGCTATAACGAACTACACATAACTATCGTGGTCCCTTCAGATTTGTTGTAAGAGTACTTTACTGTAATTAGTACAAAATAAACACAAGTCCTGTCAAATTGAATATATACTATAATTCTGTCTTGACATTATATTAGAGCCTTAATGACAAAGGCAAGGAACATTTAGTTCAATATCAAGTCATGATTCGGTATGCAAATTTCTAGAAATTGACTAAAATATTGCTAATCAAGATTTCAAAAACAAAATGTTCCAAGAAAGGTATTTATGTTAGTACAGTGGTGTATATTTAAGGGTTTAGCATCAGTAAACATAATTTAGGTTCATCTTGGATGATACATTTCTAATCATTTGTGTATGGCCAATTTTAATTATTAAGTCTTCTAAATACATGTGGGTTTTTTTTCCATCCATCCCTCAAGTGATCAAAATGGAACTGTTCTAAATAAATATGTTCAATCCCCATCAGTGGACCCATTGGGCTATTTCTTGTTTCAGCCAGAGCACCACAACGGGTATATAAGCCCATAGTATATGAGATGGCATATATACAAAATATCCCTCGTTACTAATGGAAAAATGTAGCAACTTTCCCCTTTTAGACACTGACTATATGTGAGAATTAACATATGTTTGACAGCCAATGATTAATAAATCAATGTGCTCTAGTGGTGTCGTTAAACAAAACAAACTGTAACTTTTAAATAAGTGTTAGACTTACCAGTAACTACATGTACATGTATATTATATTATTTAAACAAAGTGAGACACCAGTAACATTTCAAATCTACTGGGTGTCCCAACCATTCAATCAAATCACTTCGTGAAAAAACAGAATTGTCAACCCTTGGTTATTTTCATATAGCTTTTTATTATTTTAATGTTTGTGGTTTCAGATACCAGAATTTGACAATCTGTACTTGGACATGAATGGAATCGTTCACGTGTGTTCCCACCCCGAAGATGACAACCCTCACTTCAGAATTACAGAAGAGAAGATTTTCAGTGATATCTGTCATTACATTGAGGTAAATACGGACATCCATGGTTGTTTATAATTTTAAACGGGATTTACATAAGAATTGTTTGTGAATTTATTAATGTATAAGTCGCAAAGGGTATAAAATTGCATAGTGTAGCAAACTGATTTTCTATTAAATTTGTGACCGTTAATTACAAACAGTTCTCATAATTTATACAATATAATATCAGTGTCTGCACGTAACCTTTTTTTTGAGTTTGCATCCGGGCAAGTGGTGACTAACACTTTTACTTGCCCGGACCTATTTTCACTTGCACAAATAATACTTTTATTTATTAATTATTGATTTAAATTTTTATTTTTTTAAATTCGTTATCAGGAGGGCAATCTTACTGTGTGTTTTCAGTCTCCCGTTGTTGTTTTTACATACTGATATCCTATTTGACATTAAATTAATGACATAATTTTCTGAGGTTTATCTGTATTTTGGCAATGTCGTCCCACCAGCATGGAGTAAATCGTTTAACAGCAAAAAGTTTATAATTATAATAAAATGAAACCTAATTGGGTTTAGCTTACATGATGTACATGTGTTTGCTTTTGCTGTCATTTCAGCAGGCATTGAAATAAGTTAATAAAAGTTGTTCACGTTGCTAGGTACATACATGTATATGTATTAGGTTTCTGTCGTAATACTTTTAGTAGAAAGAAATATAGCAGGCTGCATAGACCTACTTTTCATTGAAGATGGGTGTTGAGTGGAAATGGAATTACTAGATGCATAAATAAGAGTTAATGTCTAATGAAAGTAATGTCTCTGTTTACAACCACAAGTTTAAAATATAAACGCTTTTGTCAACTAAATGTGGACATCGTCAGGAAAAAAGTAAACATAAAAACAGGAGTTCAGCCTTTAAAACCAGTAGGATGAAAACAGTTCAAGTAAAACATAAGAGTTAAACATTTAATCACATGTGTTTCGAAAGATAAGCTGACTGGGAGTACTGACAAAATAAGGCTATAAAAACAGTATAGTTGAAAAATGCTTGAAAAGAAAACATTTTAAAAATTATTATTATTTATTTTTAATCTTCTCTTGTTTTAGTTTCTCTTCCGCATGATTAGACCAAAGAAAGTGTTCTTCATGGCCATTGATGGCGTTGCACCAAGAGCCAAGATGAACCAGCAAAGAGGACGAAGATTCAGGTACAATGACTAAACCAGCTTTTTCTCTGCTCCTGGCATTTAGATGTTTGTTTGTTTGTTTGTTTGTTTAACGACGCACTCAACACATTATAATTATGGTTATATCGGCGTCGGACATATGGTTATGTCGAGAAAAAACCCCAGTGGTTAGCTGACGGGGATCGATCCTAGACCGACCGCGCATCAGGCGGGCACTGTACCACTGGGCTATGCTGCCCGCTCTGGCATTTAGAAGTTTCAAACTAAAGAAAGAAAGTTTTTATTTATTTAACGAAGCACTCAGCACATTTTATTTATGGTTACATGGTGTCAGACATATGGTTACAGACCACACAGATATTGGGAGAGGAAACCTGCTGTTGCCACTTCATGGGTTACTCTTTACAATTAGCAGTAAGGGATCTTTTATATGCAGAACACCACAGACAGGGTAGTATTATGACCTTTGATGTGCCAGTCATTGTATACATGCTGGAAAGAGAAATAGCCCAGTGGGCCCACCGATGAGGATCAATCCCACACCGATTGTGCATCGAGTGAGTGCTGTACCACTGGGCTATGTCCCACCCCTAAATAATTTAAATTCTACCTAGGTTACTCCTAGGGTATGGGATCTAGTAACTTAGTTGGTTCTAGCATTCACCTGAATTGGGGTCGGGACGTAGCCCAGTGGTAAAGCACATGCCCAATGCATAGTTGGTATAGGATTGATCCTCGTCGGTGGGCTATTTCTCGTTCCAGCCAATGCACCACGAGTGGTATATCAAAACATGTGGTATGTGCTAACCTGTCTGTGGGATGGTGTATATGAAAGATCCCGTGCTACTAATGGAAAAAATGTAGCAGGTTTCCTTTCTAAGACTGTCAAAATTACCAATGTTTGACATCCAATAGCCAATGATTAATCATTCAATGTGCTCTAGTGGTGTCATTAAACAACACAAACTTTCTTTCACATAAGGTGCTTTGATAATAAAATTGATCAAATGCTGCATTTAAGTCTATTTTGTAAATGTGAATATCCTGCCTCTCCCATCAAACCTAAGGGTTTTTAAGCTCTGTCTCCTTTAGAAAGAAAGAAAGAAAGAAAGAAAAGTTTTATTTAACAATGCACTCAACACATTTTTTATTTACGGTTATATGATGTCAGACATATGGTTAAGAACCACACAGATATTGAGAGAGGAAACCCGCTGTTGCCACTTCATGGGCTTCTCTTTCCGATTAGCAGCAAGGGATCTTTTATATGCACCATCCCACAGACAGGATAGCACATACCACGGCCTTTGATATACCAGTTGTGGTGCACTGGCTGTGACGAGAAATAGCCCAGTGGGCCCACCGACGGGGATCGATCCCAGACCAACTGCACATCGAGCGAGCACTGTACCACTGAGCTAGGTCCCGCCCTGTCTCCTTTAGATGACATAACTAATTATTCCTGCTAGTAAAATTGTATTTACTTAATGGCATATTGTCACAGACCACTTACCTATTTAATGGTTTACCTGAACAAAAATAATTTGATTTGTTCGTAAATGTACTTTATTCAACCATCTTCATAACCACTATACTCCATTTATTAATGACATTTTGTAAAAATAATTGAATTATGGCAGTGATCCATAATTCAAAAATTAAAATTGCTGAGAGGGATGACATGAACTTCACTCCATCATGGTTCAGTTAAGGTGATGCAATAGCTAGATTTGGTTTCCAATAATTAATGTAATTTTTATCTATTATCCATTTTTAGAGAAATGAGGTACTTAAATCTGTGACAGTATGCCTTTAAAGTAGGACTAGTGAATTTTTAATCATGGCTAGTAAATGTTTTTAAATCACTGATCCCATGGCTAGTGGATTTTTATAACAATTCTAAAAGCCCTAAATCAAAGGTCGACGACAGTCATTTTTCGCACCCTTGTTTTGGCTTCGTACACAGTAAATAAAACATATCCAACGGTAATTTTTTAATATGATATATTTGACAAAAGGTACTTTTTATTTCTTTCATCTTTTGAAACTAAAAATTAATATTTTGACCAGAATTATGAAAAATAACAAAATACCAACCTGTAAACAACATTGTCCGCTTGTTATAGAAATTTGACAGGGGTCAAGGTTAGTAGACCAGTTTTTATTTTAATGTGGTGAAGCATTGTAATAATATAGCTAATTCTGAATTTGAATGACGTCAGTATTCCAATGACATCACTTTGAATCGCCTTACAATAGCCATACAGTGGATACATGATGATTCCATTTTAAGAATGCTGGAAAAATTCTAATGCAAAGTTGCTTTGAAATTTTTTTGTTTGAAGATTACTAATGCATCTGAATCTGTTTGAAGAAAATCTTGTGATTAAAAAATTGTACCTTTTACGAAATATGGATTTCAAGTGAAATTAAGGTAAGATATGCTATATTTATTGTGTACGAACCCAAAACAAGGGTGCGAAAAGTGACTGTTGTCGACCTTAGACTATAAGATTTCATGTTTTGTTTATCAGATCAGCACGTGAGGCGGAAGAGCTGGTGAAGCAAGCGGTGGCCAAGGGAGAAACTCTCCCTGAGGAAAAGAGATTTGATTCCAACTGCATTACACCAGGTGAGTTACAAGTCTGGTCCACATTAATTTGTTTATCCCACTGGCCCCTTTCCTTTCTCGCCTTTGAATTCCATCTCATTTCTTCCAGATCTGGCAACCTCTCCTGTCTTTTAACTTTTCGCTGTCCACCTCCACATCCTAGTCATTGTCTTTCCAACCACGACAGGTGCTAGTCTCTTGTTGCTATCTGTGTCACACACCTGCCATTCCCCATCAGCTTTTAGCTGTGGGCTTAGTCTGACCACTTCGGGGAGTGTTCAGTAGTTACTTCTGGCATTGTTAAGATGCATTTGTAACCACCTACTATGCACCCCAACTCGTTAGTTAGTACCGTCCGAACCACATTTTAACAACTATGTTAAATTATTCTCCTACCTTTAAATACCGTTAATTCCCCATCCCCCTACACAGATTCCACATACTAGAATGTATAGCCATGCCACCTATATCGACTTTGCTGATATATCCTAGGACAAAAAGCAGGTAATTGTTCGTCGTTTGCTTTTTTATAGAATGCTCTTCAAGAAGGGTGGAAGCCTTTGACATATGTGACGTAATTAATACGACATCATGATAATTGACTATACCTTAATACATTTCATGTCTGATTACGTCATATCTTTCCACCCCTGTTGCAGAGTATTCCATGTAAAAGCAAAATGGTAGAGGAGATTTCAGTGAAGTCGATATATAAGTTAGATGGTACTGTCTAGTATATGGAATCTGTGTCATTGTAATGTTTTTTCTTACGATTTCTGTCTGGATAAAATGTGGATATCTAAAGATGATTATAGGTGATAAAGTAATTTATATTAAATGTTAACAATGTGGTTCTGACTTTACATGTTTTAAGTAAATAAATCACTGATATTGCTATATTACATACCAATATATTTTTGGTGTTCCAGTTCTAAATGATATATTTTTATATATGTTAGATGTTTATGACAAAGCAAGGTTTCTACTAGCGGGTAATCAGAGTAAAATTATAACCCCTATAATCTTGAAAATTAATGGATATATATATTTTTTAAATAAGTAATATAAAGAGAACTGCTGTTTAAAATTAGTCAAAGTATATGAAATGCAGTAGTTTCATAACATTCAAACCAATAACCACCCAAGGTCGATGACAGTCACTTTTTGTACCTTTGTTTTGGCTTGGTACACAATAAATATAGCATATCTTAATGTAATTTCACTTAAAATCCATATTTTAAAAAAGGTAAAAATTTAGGTGCATTAGTAATGTTCAAACAAAACAATTTCAATAGCAATTTTACATGGGTAAATATGTGCATGTGCAGGCTATAAATAACACATGATAAAAGATCAATGAGAATACTGTATAACTTGTTGAACATTCTGTTTTCCAGGCACTGTGTTCATGGCCAGACTTCAAGAGCAGCTCAAGTATTTTGTGGTGTATAAAGTGTCCACCGATCCGCTGTGGCAGGGGCCGAGGATATATCTGTCAGGCCATCAGGTGGGAGGTTTCTTCTCTTTACATTCAATCAGGGGTGGGACATAGCTCTGTGGTACAGCACTCGCCTGATGTGCGATTGGCCGATCCTAGGATCGATTCCTGTCGGTGGACCTATTGGGCTATTTCTCGTTTTAACCAGTGCACCATGACTGGTATATCAAAGGCCATCGTATGTGCTGTCCTGTATATGGGATTGTACATATAAAAGATCCCTTGCTGCTAATTGGAAAGAGTAGCCTATGAAGTGGCGACAGTGGGTTTCCTCTCAATATCTGTGTAATCCATAACCATATGTCTGACACAGTATACCCGCCTGATGCGCGGTCTGTCTAGGATCGATCCCCGTTAGCTAACCACAGGGTTTTTTTCTCGACGTAACCGTACTTCTAATGTGTTGAGTGCGTCGTTAACAAAAAACAAAGACACAATATAACTGTAAATAAAATGTGTTGAGTGTGTCATTAAATAAACCATTTCTTCCTTTTTTTGCTATTCTTCTGGTGATCGATCCAGCTTCGATGCTCTTTCTAATCAGTAGTTAATTGCTAATATACCAAAGACTATGGTATGTACTGTTCTGCCTCTTGACAAAGACACTGTGTTCCAGCCCATTCACCACAACTGGTATACTAAAGGCCTGTGGTATGTACTATCCTTTCTATGGGTTGGTACATATAAAAGCGGGCAGCATGGCCCAGTGGTAGAGTGCCCGCCTGATGCGCGGTCGGTCTAGGATCGATCCCCGTCAGCTGACTACTGGGTTTTTTTCTCGACATAACCATATGTCCGACGCCGATATAACCGTAATTAAAATGTGTTGAGTGCGTCGTTAAACAAACCAACAAACCAACAAACAGGTACATATAAAAAGATACCTTGCAAAATGTTCTGTACATGCACATGTTATTCTATAGATTCAGATTAAACTAGAATTTGTATTTCCAGGCCCCGGGAGAAGGAGAACATAAAATAATGGACTTCATCCGATACGAGAAGTCACAGCCAGGCTACGATCCGAACACACGGCACTGTCTGTACGGTCTGGATGCCGATCTCGTAAGTCTTACTGCGCAGCATAATAATAAGTGGAAGCCAGCTTTTATTTTCAACATCACCTGTCCTCATAACTAGTGCATATTCCCTACGGTTAGTAGACTGATCCAAACATCCCAACAGCCAATGGGATGGCCTGAATTCTTCTACTGCGCACCTCTTACTGTTCCAGTCACGTGATTGTAATTTCCTTCTTTTTCCTTCATGTCTTATGGTTAATAAGTGGAAGCAAGCTATTGTAATGATTCTTTAGACCAAATTCTGACATTACTATAATTGTTATATTAAAAATTATGATTACCATTTTATTTTTTAAGCCATTTATTATTTATAATTTTTACATATTGCATTGATACATTACTAGGAGTGATTTTTGCCTCATGACCACAATATAAAAAAACCCTCAATAAATTATTTTTAAGAATACCATTGCCATTTAATTTAATATTTGTAATAAGACGAATTTTATGTCAAAAATGCTTCAGGTGGCTACAAATTGGTTGGATGTAGGGTTTTTATGGGAACCTTTTCTAGTTGATGGGGCTATGCCAGCTTGCTTTGTCAAACTGAAGAAGTGCCTATGTTGCTGATATTCCTAAGTAATATTCCCGTGGGCCGAGTTTATGAAGCCTGTTTTTCTTAAGCGGTGTTCGCATTATGTGAATAGTCACATTGACTTATCGCAATGTGATTTGTCGTAGCAACTTGAGTCGTGTGTGTGGGAAGACATTACGTCATAAGATTTGATGACGTCAAACAAACTCATCAGTTTAAAAATATTTTGTGGGAAATGTAAGTGTCTACAAATTTCCACTGAAATAAAGAAAACATGAATGTAGACAATTTACTGATGGCATTATGTAACAAAACAATTTATTTCACTTCAGTTTAACTGTTCCTGTCTTATTTCAGATGATGTTGGGATTAACTAGTCATGAACCTCATTTCTCACTACTCCGGGAGGAGGTTCGATTTGGTGGCAAAAAGGACAGAAACAAAAGGTATTAATTTTTTTTAATATATTAATACAATGGCAGTTCCAAAGTATTGTCAGTGAGGATACTAATAATTGAAAAGGATTGTTGTTAACATTGCATTAGATGAAAGCAGGGTTTGTACAGAGTCTGGAAAACATTAAAAAGTATTGAATTTTGAATATCCATTTTCCAGACCTGGAAAAAGTATGGAAAATACCTTTTTTATGTGAGTTGGTTTGGAAAATGTATGGAAATTCTTATTTAGGACTCATGTGGAACATTTTGGTTGTATGAAACTGGCAGAATCTGACGATGTTTTCTTATCTCAACACCTATATACATTTGGGAAATCGAGACTAACAATTGTCGACATTTACCGAAGATTTGAAGTAGGCACTTTCAGAAGCAAATGACAAACAAATTGTCCATTTTGTAAACGTTTCCGAAAATATGGGGAGATGTATTGTCTTGACATGAGTCTTGAAAAACTGTTTTGTTTGTCTTGGAAGAAGTCTGGAAAAGGTCTGGAATTTTATTGTTGCCAAGGTTTATGAACCCTTTAAAAGGTATATTTCAGAATTCACAAAAGTGACATTTCATGGGAAAAGTTCTCTTCTGACAAAGGGGGAGGTAAATTTAATAAACATTTAAAAAAAAAAATCTTTTTTTTTTTTGGCAAATGAATTGCTTTAATTCTCAAATTATTTTTCTAGCAAAATATAAGTGAAATTATTTCCTTAAGCTAAACTAAAATTCGTTGTTTTTAAAATTCACAATTGGCAAATTTGATGAGTACCAGAGATAGCCTAGGATAGTAATTTCCTTTTTTTATTACTTTTTTTTTTTTCCAGGCCAGCCACACCTGAAGAGACGACCTTTCACCTGTTACACCTGTCTCTAATGAGAGAATACCTGGACTACGAGTTTTCTCAACTCAAGGTAACTTAATGTACATGTAGCTCTCCTATACTGGGAGATTATTATTTTATGCAAGGGGTGGGACATTTGTGCACATTCGGTCTAGGATCGATCCCTGTTGGTGGGCCCATTGGGCTATTTCTCACTCCATCCGATAGCTGAGGTGTGGAATCTAGTTTATTTGATAGTATTCCTTGTTCCAGCCAATGCACCATGACTGGTATATCAAAGGCCGTGGTATGTACTACCCTGTCTGGAATAGTGCATATTAACAGCAAGGGATCTTTTATATGCACAGACAGGGTAATACATACCATGACCTTTGATATACCAGTTGTGGTGTACTAGCTGTGACGAGAAATAGCCCAATGTGCCCACCGACGGGGATCGATCTCGCACCAACCGCGCATCGAGCGAGTGCTTAACCACTGGGCTACATCCCACCCGTTTTCTTTAATGACACGACTAGAACTCACTAATTTAGCATTGGTTGTTGTATACAGGCTGGTAGGTACTGGGTTCGGATCCCAGTCGAGGCATGGGATTTTTAATCCAGATACCGACTCCAAACCTTGAGTGAATGATCTGCAAGGCTCGATGAGTAGGTGTAAACCACTTACACCGACCAGTGATCCATAACTGGTTCAGCAAAGGCCATGGTTTGTGCTATCCAGCCTGTGGGAAGCGCAAATAAAAAATCCCTTGCTGCTAATCGGAACGACTAGCCCATGAAGTAACAACAGCGGGTTTCCTCTCAAAATCTGTGGTCCTTATCGGTATATCTGACACCATATAACTGTAAATAAAATCTGTTGAGTGTGTCGTTAAATAAAGCATTTTTTTCCTTCCTTTGGTTTTTGTATATCAAACGTCTGATAATTCTGACATCTTGCCTGTAGAGGAAGCCTGCAAAATGTGTCATTAGCAGCAAGAGATCTTTTATATGTACTTTTCCACAGACAGGACAGTACATACCATAGCTTTTAATGTACCAGTTGTAGGGCAGTGGTTGGAACAGGAAAAACTCTATAATAAAAAAAAAAAATTTTTTTATTTTGTTTAATGATGCCACTAGAGCACATTGATTTATTAATTTGGTAATTGCTGTCGATACAGTCGTTAAGTTTGTTCCCTGCTAACTCAAGCTTATGACATTTAAAAATTACTGAACTGAAGCGTGTTTAATATCCTATAATTATCTACTGGTATATATATATATATTTATTATCCATATGGTTCAACATAACCAAGTTAATAATAATCATACGAAGCACATGTGTGATAACAAGTGTTATTATTCATATGGTTCAACATAACCAAGTTAATAATAATCATATGAAGCACACATATAATAACAAGAGTAATGTCTTAATTTTGGGAAGCGACGTCATAACATGACATTGCTCTTCCAGTCCTAGCTCAGACTGTCCATGTGGAATATTATGTCATATCGTTGTCTCCATCTAGTTGGGTCTTGTTATTCATAAAGAAAACAACAATAATAATATGCATAATAAAGGAATTAGTACATTTGTGTATGTGTCGTACTGATTTTACAAAACTCGTGTCAAGATTTATGTATTACCCTCACTCTCGACTGGGTAATACAAAAATCTTGACACTTGTTTCTTAAAATCAGTAGGACACATAAGCTCATATAATAATCTCTCTGTTTCACTCTCTCTCTCTATATATATATATATATTATATAGAGGTTATTACCAGAGTTTTTTTTGGTATCGTCAATATCATATATTAGGAATAAAAATTGTATTATGCGAGCATAATACATTATTTTTATTCCTAATATATGATATTGACGATACCGAAATACACGAGGGTAATAATCTCTTTATCATATAATCTCAAGCTTTATATAACGTGTTTTTGTAAACTGTACACGCAACTTTAATTCCAGTCAGCCATTACTACATATTCAAATGATGTAAGAATATGTGGCGCGGTGTGTTTTTGAATGGAAATGACGTCAAACTCGAATGACGTCATTTTGGATGTCCTTACAACAAAACAAATTAGGGCCTAACATTTTTAATTTTCTGAACGCTGAACAGCTTTCATTGCCAAATTGCCATTGAAATGTTTTTATTTATGGAATATGAATGCATACGTCAATTATGGAGTGTCACCAAAGTACGTTTGCTTAAATGTCAATAAACCTAGTGCTGTAACCTTGATTAATTTACATCTAATTTGCAAAGTTATCAAATTCTTAAAGTATGTGATCAAGGAAAATATTACATACTTTGATTGCACTGAAAATGTAAGATATTATATGATTATATATATATATACCTATATATTTTTTTTTATCTCTCTCTAGACAACACTGCCGTTTGAATACAGCCTGGAGAAGATTATAGATGACTGGATTCTGATGGGGATTCTTGTTGGGAACGACTTCATCCCTCACCTGCCACACCTGCACATCAACCACGACGCACTGCCCATGCTGTGGAGGAACTACATGGAGGTTCTGCCCACTCTGGACGGTGGGTGCCGCTCACTCAGTTTACAATTGTCACTTTCCCCTTCTACGTACCAGAGTGGTAAAGTGCTCACTTGATGCACAGTTGGTCTGGGATCGATCCCCATTGATGGGCCCATTCGATGATTTCTCGTTATGGGCGGGACGTGATGCACAGTTGACCTGGGATTTTTAATCGAGATACTGACTCCAAACCCTTAGTGAGTGCTCCGCAAGGCTCAGTGGGTAGGAACAAACCACTTGCACCGACCAGTGATCCATAACTGGTACAACAAAGGCCATAGTTTGTGCTATCCTGCCTGTGAGAAGTGCAAATAAAAGATCCCTTGCTGCCAATCGGAAAGAGTAGCCCATGAAGTGGCGACATCGGGTTTCCTCTCAAAATCTGTGTGGTCCTTAACCATATGTCTGACGCCATATAACCGTAAATATAATGTGTTGAGTGCATCGTTAAATAAAGCATTTCTTTCTTTCCAAACCCTGAGTGAGTGCTCTGCAATGCTCATTGGGTATGTGTAAACCACTTGCACCGACCAGTGATCCATAATTGGTTCAACAAAGGCCATAGTTTGTGCTATCCTGCCTGTGGGAAGTGCAAATAAAAAATCCCTTGCTGCCTATTGTAAAACAGTAGCCTATGTGGCTACAGCAGATTTCCTCTTTAAAAAAACCACTGTCAGAATGGCCACATGTCGACCAATCGTTGATAAGATAAAAAATAAATGTGCTCTAGTGTCATAGTTATAGTCTTATTCAACTTACTGTACTAGCACAACAACAATGCTATACAACCTAAGTCATCTCCAGTGCAGAATTATCTTCCTTTTCCGGATGTATATCCATATCCGCGCATGGGCAGACCATCGTCCTCAATTCAAAGTCCGTAATGACTGAATCCAGGGAAGACCTTCTAGGGGCGGGTGGGAGGTTACCGTTGTTGTACTAGTACTAGGTAAGTATGAATAATAATGAAAATTAGAAGAAAAAAATTCTAAAATAAAACAAACTTTACTTTCATGTGTATCAAAACAACCCATCTACAGACCAGAGTGTTTGGATTTATTTGGTACCTTGTTTGTTTTTTCAGGTTATCTGAATGAAGATGGTCACTTGAACTTGCGTAGATTTGAAGTTTACCTTCGCAAACTTTCAAAGGTAAGTAACTGACTTGGAGAAAAATTGTTCTGAAATATATATAGACGATAGTGCTGACATGCTAACCATGAAGCAGTATTCTATGAAATCAGTTAATTGGAACATTAAGTATGTTCCGATTGAATGAGTCTAGATACTGATTCCAAACCCTGAGTGAGTACTCCACAAGGCTCAATGGGTAGGTGTAAACCACTTGCACTGACCAGTGATCCATAACTCATTCAACAGACCATGGTTTGTGCTATCCTGCCTGTAAGAAGTGCAAATAAAAGATCCCTTGCTCCCTGTTGTAAAAGAGTACCCTATGTGGCTACAGCGGGTTTCCTCTTAAAAAACTGAGTCAGAATGACCATATGTTGGATGTCCAATAGCAGATGATAAGATAAAAAATCAATGTGCTCTAGTGATGTCGTTAAATTAAAATTAAATTTTTTTGTGTGTGTCAAATGTTTTTATGGAGATCTGTACAACTTCCATGAATTGCTGTGTTATATAAGAATTGTTCTTGATTTTTAGCAGATTTATCGATATATAACTCACAAATTGTATAAAATAATTATGAAGCGATTTTATACTAAATTTGTGATATTTATACAGTGATAAATTTTGCAAAAAAAAAATCTAGAATAATTCTTATAATTCCAAACACACAACTTACTGAGTTGAAACTACACATAATTCATAAATCAGTTTCTAATGTTCTTACCATGATTTGCTTTGCACGATGACATCCCATTTGATGTAATGACATCATTTTCTGACGTGTTTAGTTTAAAATCCTTCACTACACTATACAAGTTTATGCCAGGTGTACATCGATAAATTCATTTAGTTAAAATACACATAAATCAGCTTCTAGCATCTTTTCCATTACCTAGTTTATGTAATGACGTCCCAGCTGGCGTAATAACTTAATTTTCTGAGGTTTATCGAAGGTAAACATTAAGTTTTTCTTTGACGTCGTCCAATCAGAATTGAGGAAATCGTATAAAACTGGGAAGTTTGTAATTATAATTACATGATTGATTAAATATTTTTGATCACTGAAATCGAACTTTACTTTTCTGATCATCCTGGTGTTTCTAATACCACAAAATGCATTTTTGATGTTTTTAAAAATGCACATGTATCTGAGAAGTAACAGTTACGGAGTCAAGTTTTAGTCTGTTTTTAACAGTGTTTCACCATTTCATCGTCACAGACTGTGGTTTCACTCTCTGTAACATTATCCAAATGTGTTATAGGTTTGTAACTTAACCAAACTTAGTGTTAATGTTTACGGGTGCAAACTAAGGTTTAATAAAGCTTTGGGGTTTTCTTTCTCTAGTTCGACACGGAGAAGTTTGAAGAGAACTATGATGACTTAAAGTGGCTGGCCAGCAAGGTGGGCGGGCAGTCGATCCACGCAGGAACCAGCGCCAAGGAAGTTAAAGATGCAGTCAAGAAGAGGAAACAGAAGGTTCGTTTATTCACTGGTGGGGGGGTGGGTGGAAGAGGGTGGGATGTTGCCCTGTGGTAAAGCACTCGCTTGATGCACCCATTGGACTAACTCGCTTGATGCACGGTCCGTCTAGGATCAATCCTAGTTGATGGGCCCATTGGGCTATTTCTCATACCAGGCAATGTTTCACAGTTGGTTTAACAAGGGCCATGGTATGTACTATCCTGTCTGTGGGATGCTGCATATAAAAGATCCCTTGCTGCTAATCAGAAAGAGTAGCCCATGAAGTGGTGGCAGAGGGTTTCCTATCATTATCTGTATCGTTTGTAACCATATGTTATACACCATATAATCATAGAAGTGGGATGTAGCCCAGTACTAAAGTGTTTGCTTGATGTTCAGTCAGTTTAGGATCAATCCCTGTCGGTGGGCCCAATGGGCTATTTCTCATTCCAGCCAGTATCAAAGGCATGTGGTATGTGCTAATCTGTCTATGGGATGGTGCATATAAAAGATGCTGCTAATCGAAAAGAGTAGCCCATGAAGTGGCCACAGCGGGTTTCCTGTCTCAATATCTGTGTGGTCCTTAACCATATGCCTGATGCCATATAACCATAAATAAAATATGTTAAGTGCATACATGTAGTTAAATAAAAGTTTCTTTCCTTTCCACATAACTGTATTAAAATGTTTGTGTGCTTCATTAAATCAAGTATTTCTTCCTTCATTCCACTGCAAGGAGTGAATGTAATTGGGGTAGAGCATACACCTAGGACTCGGGGTGGGAGATAGCTCATTCAATTGAGGTCCTTGGATTGATGGATTAAATCCTCTCAGTGGATCCCTCCCAATGCCTGGTATATAAAAAGCCATGGTATGTGCTGTTCCATCTTTTTTTTACAATTTAGACTGACCGTTCAAAAATCGCGCCAAATCAAATCAACCTGCACACCTTTTTCTCTTTGGCTTATTAATGCTCCATTCAAAATTCCATAGCACCACCACCCACTCCCACCTGCTACCGATTTCCGTCGGACTGCTGGTGCTCCCTTGCACCTGCCAGTGCAGG
>JAECMU010240871.1:0-18288 GCA_016106625.1 Dracogyra subfuscus | reverse complement strand
GTGGTCCATGTTTTAGTATTACTTTATTTGTTTTATAGTTAACCGACCAAGACCTTCACTCTCCGTGTTGCCCTTACGCCCACAGCGAATGGCAGACTATTGTTTGTTTTCTTTATGTCACAGCCCGTGCAGTATAGTCACTGATCGTGCTAATTGTGTACTGTGTAAATTTGTATTTGTCATTATATTGTGAATGTAGCTCAGTTTAGATTATCTATTAATGTTTAGCTTTATACATTGAGAATATGTTACCATGGATTATTTATTAATGTTAAATTAATAAATATTTAATTATATGCTTTAGGTAGCACTTATTCAATTAGTATATCTAATTGTGGTTTTTTCTATTTAATTAGGAGTACCGGTAATCTATTTTTTGTATAAACATACTGCAGAGAGTATTTGTATAACATAAGATTATATTTGTACAACTTTATTTAGTATCTTTTTATGCGGATGTATGTATCATCATGTTTTATATATTTTAATATTATTGTTATTGTTTTACAGGGTTTTTGTAACTGACTTATATACCCTCCTCAATAAAGGACCCTATAAAACTACTTTCATCTGTTGGTGATTTTGGTGAAAGTTACATGTGTTATCCTGTATGTGAGATTGTGCATATAAAAGATCCCTTGCTGCTAATCGAAAAGAGTAACCCATGAAGTTGCTTTCCCCAATTTTGAGCTAGCATGGTATTTGTAAAATATTATTGCAGATTATTATTTTAAAAGCTGTTTCTTTGTGTACAGTGCGTACTTTAAATAAACGGTGGGATGTAGCCCTGTGGTAAAGCGCTCATTCGATGCGAGGTCAGTTTGGAATGGATCCCCATCAGTGGGCCTATTAGGATATTTATCGTTCCAGCCAGTGCACTACAACTGGTATATCAAATGTCATGGTATGTGCTATCCTGTCTGTGAGATGGTGCATATATAAGATCCCTTGCTGCATTAAATCAATGTAGCGGGTTTTCTCAAATGACTTTACGAGTCGGAATTAAAAAATGATTGACATCCAATAGCCGATGATTAACAAATCAATGTGCTCTAGTAGTGTCGTTAAACAAATTAAACTTTTAATTCTAAGAAGAATTATTTCTGAGTTTCTGGACTAAAAAGTATAAATTTTGTTCAACCACAATATGTCATTTAAATACCATTTAATACTATACTATAATATTATTAACTATAATGATATTAAAATAACATAATTTGTTCATTGAAACATCCCCAAAAGAATTTAATATCAAGTCTGACAAAGGCAGGGCTTGAAAAAAGGAAGTTAAATATCTCTTTTTTTTATATAAAATAAGTATGGCTTGCTAAAAAAAAAAAAAATATATAGCCTGCTAGAAATAGGAATGTTGATATGTGAAAAGGTAGTACCTCTTAGATGCCAGCATGGTGGGGTTTGGTTTTTTTCTCTCTTTTTTGGATGCGCTGTCCAACTGCCAATTAAACTGATAAGTAAATATTTTGCAAATATTTTGCAAATATCTATTTAATGATACTCTATCTAATTTAGCATTTACTTGTTTGGGCTATCATTGATGTACAAGGAGGTGTTTACTCTTAAATTAAAAGAAAGATATCAGTAAACAGGTGATTTGTGTACATTATTGGAACAGACTATAACAAATTGTGATTGACAACTACATGTGTCCATTTCGTTTATCCTTGAACAAATTGTTAATTTAAAACTGCAAGTTAATTGAGTATTTTGAATTGCAGCATAAATTATTAATTATGACCATCATATTTAGTGAATATAAATTTAATATAAGTACATTCGAAATTTACACAAGTTTGTAACCAATTAAACGTGCTATATCATAGTTTTATGTGAGCATCTGCTTGTGATAAAGATTCTCCAATAAAAATGTATTTTTTACTAGTAAATAAAATTATATTCTTATAATCATTTATGGGCATATAGTTAGTGTAGTCTTTAAATTTTAAAGCAATATTTTTTTTTTTTAAATATTTGCAATAGGTGTGGTTATGCAAGTTAGAGATAGCACCTTTAATACATGTACATAGTACCTTTAATACTGGTATAATAGATCACACACTCAGAATGGTTCTTGACTGTTGCTCAAAAGTTACTTAGAAATGTCTACTACTATTTTGTTTTGGAGAGGGATAGGGGTAAACCGTCATCAGAGACGACCCCTCACATATTGAAACAGCCATCAAATTAACACATGTCGATTACATTATTTTATAGCCTGTTCCAGTAAAGTACACAAATCACCTGTTTACTGATATCAGTCTTTTATTTCTAAGAGTAAACACTTTGTACATCAATGAGAGCCCAAACAAGTAAATGCTAAATTAAGGTAGAGTATCATTAAATCGATAGTTACAAACTATTTAATTGTCAGTTTAATATGAAAGAAATAATCGACGAAAAGCAGTTTTATTCTATTTCCGACACTACTATAGTGATTAATGTATTTAGTAAGAAGAATAACCAGAAAAAACCCAAATAACAATAACCTAGGAAATACGAAAGGATAGATCGGCAGAAAAACTAGGAACGTTATAGTTTGTCAGGTAGCTCAATTAACTATTAAAACTTTAACAGATTTTGTTGGTTTGTCGATCGTCATGTTTTGTTTGCTGTGGTGATGGTGGTGAAGACTTTTAGAATTTAGTTTATTTGTTTTCATACTTGACTTGTAGGGCTGTTTTTCAATTGCAGCTTGTTTGTAGTAATTAGTTTTGTTTTTGCTTAAACAAGGACAAAAAAAATCTTGTTCTCTTTGAAACTAGGAAATGACAAATATATAGTTCACGACTAATTATATAGTTCGGAGCTTGATCATTTACACAGAATAAGATGCATAAAAAAATTTACTCACATATATTCACTTGTTGTATAAATACATGAAATAAAGTTCATATATGAATCGGTATGTATTATTTTCGTGGGTTTTGTTTCATTATTATTATTTTTAGATCAGCTAATGGCGATTAAAATTAGGCAAAAAATTCAAAAACGTTGCGTTTACTTACGGGCATTTGTGGCCAGCTGTCCAGTATTTATGTTCATTATTCCCGATAACAATTGTTTTCTGACAACAATATTTTTTAAACCCTAACTATGATTCATATTGCAATATTTGGTGATTTTCGTTGTTGGAAAAACTATCAAATTTATTATCAAATTAGCTGTCACATTAAGCTATCGAATTTCAAGGTATTTTCAGTTTAAAAAAATCAAAATAAAATCAACAATTTTGATCAGAAATCTATTTTCTTTAATTATATTTCTGTTTCCGGTAAGTGCCTGTGAAAAATTACGGGAAATATGAATTGGGAAATTCACTGTATACAGTGTACAGTATGTCAACTGGTGTGACGTCGGGCGAGATATCTCGCCTGCAGTACTCAGAAGGTTCACGACACTACTAGAGCTCATTAATTTATGGTTAAAATGATATCAAACAACTCCATGATCACTTAGCTGGCTTCAATGATGCTACCCGCAACTCTGTATGCTACCATAGTGAATGTCGGAAGCCAATTGTCAACAAGAGCATGATTGAAAGTCTTCGAGTTAAGCGTTCCCTGCCTGAACCCCCTCGCATGTCTCACACGAGGACCAGACGTCCTTCCAGTGCCTCTGATTCTGTCCGACCTAAAAGAACAAATATTGTCCCAAAGGCAGAGGTGTGTCTATTCTCTCCTTGCAGCTTTTGTCCCAATGATACTTCAGATCTTCACCGCATTTTTTCAGACCGGGTGGGTGAACATTTCCTTGAGATAAAGGCCAAGACTCAGGATGACTGCATTAGAACGTGTGTCTCAGAGTTGAGAGGTATGGGGTAATGCTTCTGCCCTCGAGAAGGACTATAATAGGAAATGTCTGCGGTCTGCTGAGCGTACCTTCACCCCAATGCATCACAATAATGACCAGATGATCCGTTCTATATGTGATGAAGAAGTGATCCTCTCTATTCAAAACACCATGACTGATGCCGATGTCACCCTGAATATTGAATGTCGAATATTTGTCCATTTTGAAAAGGTACTAGATGTAAAACAGTCAGTCCACCAACTACCACAAACATCTGAAAACACTCATTTCTGAAATGCTTCCAAATGTTCAGTTTGTCGAATTGCTGCACACAAATGAACCTGACAATCTCGTCCTATCAACAGCAGTTAGCAAGGCAATGGAGCTTCGGTATACACTGCTGGATAATGGCAACACAATTGGCCAATTGAAGAACATGGCCAACACTCTACGAGAGAAAATGATGCAACACCGAAAATGGTCTTTCACCAGCAGCTTCAACGACTTTGAGAATCCTCCACTTTTTCAATTCTTTCTCAAACATCTTCTCTTTGGTCGTCATGTTTTCAAGGTTACAGGAATGCGCAATCTGTCTTCCTCTCACCATCCATTTCAGAGTGTGCAACAAGAACCTGGTAAACAATCTTTCTGAAGTATACATTGGGAGCGACTACCAGAGGATTCTACAACTTGAAACGCACGTGGAGCAAGGTGTTCTTCAGTGGATGAAGGAAACTGAAGGATTCTATCTGCCAGATTTTGTGAAGAAAGGTGTGAACATCTGGTTCGCTGTTAATAACATTGCCTCTTAGAAGACACTCACTCAAGACAGAACATGTTTCATGGTAACAGTGATCATGATGAACCAACAAACAGAAGACGGGGAGCCTGTCAATCAGAGACTTGTCATCCCAGACAAGCTTGTCACACTCACACCACTCACGACTGATATCAAGTACGCAGAAGAGCATATTATTAAAACTAAGCCAATTCAGTTTGAGGTCTACCAGCTGGGAAAGCAGACACATCTTGTAACAAATGACTTCACTCGCACTTGGGCACATGCTGACTATCTCGCCACTGATGATAACCCAAATGTCCTTGACTGATCAAAGGGAACTAACGAGCAGCAAGTAGTCAACGAGCAACAAATTCAAGCTATCAACTGAAGTACATCAAATGTTAAAAACTCTATTCTTTCAGTGACAGAACGGATCCAGAAGGGTGATAAGCTAGCTGACGTGATGCCAACTTGGGCTGCAACTAAATCTCCGTTGCTATCACGATCCTCTCACTGTTACAGCCAGAGAAACACAGATCTGATTGCTCCGCTCTTCAAGACATCACCAACATATTTCACAAACCTGTATACAGTGTTGATGTTGATATCTTCCCATGTCGTCGGTCCTATGGACCTTTATAATCGTGTGCTAAAGCTTCAGCAATCAACTGGCTACACTAACTGGATCCTCCGAGCAGGCACTCTACACATCACATTTGCTGTACTGCACACTCTTTGCAGAACAATTGACATAAGTGGGATCGACATGTGTGCCATAGAAAGTGGCATATACACGTCAGCATCTCTTCGTGGAATTTATGTTGGCAAGGCATATAAGCGAGGCGTCGAGTACCACATCATGACAAGTCTGGCCATCCTGATGTTGATGTTTGACTCTTCCACCAGGACCTCTCCGTGTCCAGTCCAATACACTCGAGATTTACAACAAGATCCAGGCCAGCTACACGAGAGATCTCAAGCTACTCAAAGGAGAAGACATTGGCGAGCCCGCCCAATTTCTATTGCAGTATGTCGAACAGGTGGAAAGCCTCTTGAATCTTATCATTGCCTGCCACTCGGGTGACTGGGAAGGGTACTTGGGTGCATTAGGAGAACTTGATCAAGTATCTCTTCGCCCAAGACCTTACCTGATGCCAGTCCACCTCACAAAAATGAACATTCTCACACGAGATGATCCAGCTACCTGGGAAGCACTGAAGTCTGGAGAACAAGACACGGCAGAAGAGAGCGGTAACATCCACTAAATTCCAGATCCACCCAGAAATGAAGCTCACGATGTCTATCAAGGAGATACTCTCTGCTTCAAAGACCAAGAGTAGTCTGACAACCATGTTAGCTAGGGGTCCCCTAGAACACTTCTCCAGCAGTAACACCTTCAAGCTCATTGTCGTGTATGACACAAAGATCAAGGGCCACGATTTTGAAGAAAATCATTCCAACGAAGAGGGCAATATGCTTATTCCTGACACTTCTTCTCGACCTCGTGTCCCATGGTCACCTAGGATCTCACACTCATCTGAATTTTCTTACAGACAGAAAAAAATACCGTAAAATAGATGTGGTGGAGCGGGTATGAGTAATTGGATGACACAGATGTCAAGGCCTTATTGGACTTCACAATTTCTCTGGAGGTGACTGTGGTGGAAAATGTGTGGGCATTACCAAGAAGACCTGGGTTGGCACCTACATGAAGTTAGATGAAGATGTTTCCGGGAGCTTGAGGACCATCATATCCAAACAGAGCTAGGCAATGGTCAACTGTCACTGCTGATCAAGGCTTTGGGGCAGTTTTGAGCCGTGTGTACTGCCCGACAGGTCCCACAATGATACCAGAGCTGAGATGGGAGCTGTTTCGTTCCAAGAATTGGAAGGGAGAGATGCTGCCTCCTACGTGTGCAGCCTTGATGCCACATATCATACATCGCTATGTGTGATAAATCCTACACCACTATATCTCCGACTCTTTTTCCAATTGAACAAAATGGCTGGCACATCAAGGAAGGTAGTTCATGTTCCTGTCGGGGGTCTCAACCTGCCTGGCCCTCGCGCTGTGGTCGAGTTGACCAAATGTAACTGTAAATCAGGATGCCAGGGAAGGTGCAGTTGTCGCAAGAATAGTCTTCTGTGCACCCCCTCTGCAAGTGCTATATTGGTGAATGTGTTCAAGGACGATATCCACGAGGAGGACATGGATGAGTAATCCATCCTGCAATCCAGTGACTTAGACAATACATCTAGTTATATTATTATCTAGTTAAGTAATTGTTCTATTATTTTCATTCTTTACATTTGTGTCCCTGTAATTATTATATTATTTTTATTGTTTACATTTTGTATCCCTGGTATATTACCATGCACTGTAACGATGATTGTGATACACCTGTGCTATTTGAATTAATTTTCATTATGCTCCGTGAGGTATTATTATGTTGCCAATTATGTCTGTGATGCTGATACATTTGTGTGCAATTTTGAATATTATTTTTTACTTATATTGAAATTAAGCATGCATACACTTTTTATGTAACTTAAAATGCCAGATAATGTTACAGTGCAGTACAAATATGCATCGTGCTTAAGCTTATGTACCCTTATCATGGCTATCTATTAACAGGATAGTCTGATTGCAAAAAGGAATGCACCAATTGGTTTCTCGTGCCTGAAAACCCTCAAAAAGAGGTACTACATGTATAAGTTTATCAGCATTCAGATCCTACGGGAATACAGGTCATACTACACTAATAGTGAACACTTCACCATATTCAAGAACTTCATCAAAATAATATGGTAATGTTAGCCAGGCCAAAACCTTGAAATTTTATAAGCTCTATCACCACAAATAAAGGATCTATCACTAAATATACAACACAATTATATTTTGTCCTGGCGTATCATAATGTTCTAACCGTAAGCTATCCATTGTTTGAAATTTCTTCAAAACGTCTAGGGCCAGGTATTAATAAATACTGATCATTATCCAGTAAACATTTGCTATTCGTTAAAAAAACAAAGCTATTATCAGAAACAGTGTAATATTAGAGGTGACATTAGAGGTGACATGAAGACAAAACAAACCTGCAAGTTGTTTCTTCCCAATTGGAGAACAGACCGATGTGACATACTTTGTTAGTGTTTTCAACTTGGTTTCATCAATAGTAGGATTGCGGGATAAGATTTCAAAGAATGACATGCCAGGCTTGCAGAATCCATCATGCTGAGTTTCAAAACAAGTGTACCACACGGATTCATTCTTGTCGACATACAAGATCTTTGTAAGCCCTGTAATAAAGGTAAACTAATAATAAGAAATAAATTCAGTGCAGACAAAGACAAAGTGTAAATACAATTGGAAAGTAGGTTTTAAAAAAGATGAGAGGCATAGAAACAAAATGACTCATATGCACAAACTCACGTATACATCACACTCATAAAGCAAAAACAATTCCTCTCAGCTGGGAACAATTCTTAATTCTAGTGGTGTTGTTTTACAGACATGTGAAATCCTATTAATTCTAACTTGTCTACGTTACAAAATAAGCTTCCATCCATTAATTAAATATGACATATTTTGACAACATTATACAACAATGTAATTACAATACACATCTAGTATAAACCTAACCCACACCCTAATATGCTTAGACAATGTTTTTCAACAGTGTATTTTTTAGACATTCCCAGATGCTGGGCTGAGTGGCATTCTTTAAGGTATATTGTGGATAATTTCGGTGATACACTGCTTGCAGTGAAATGTTCAGAAGCTCACAATATTTACCACCTTAATGAGAGCATTCAAAATAATGTATGTATTTGATTTTAAAGTCTAATAAAGACTCTGTATACATTACTCCTTAGCAGTGGAAATAAGCTATATTCAGTTGAAAGAAATGTCTTGATGTCTCTTTGTATTTTTTCATCAGTAAATAAAACATTATAATTAAATTTCAGTTAATATTCATTACAATTTAAAGCCATCCCATTGGTTGAGCAAGTTTATTAATTTCTCGATTGACGTAAAAATAGGGTCATCAGGGAACATCCTATGTGATGAAGTCAATTTATATTGACGCTTTGTCTTATTGATCATTATTGTTTATGAAACAAAACAAAAACAAATCCAAAATAAAGATGATACCACGGCCAATGAACGTAAAACAATTAAGAGACGATCTTTAAAAACGTAACAGTTTTGGTTGTAAATATTTATATAATTAACATTTTATTTGGGAATCCTCTACTAAGTACCATATCAACCTAATATATGAATTCAAAATACTATTATATTATTATATAAAGAAATAATAGACATATTGCAAATTATATAGCTTCCTCTTTTTAAAAATAAAAATGAAATGAATGAATGTTTGATAACATTCCAGTATAACAAAACATGTATCCACTTCTGGGTGTTATATCTTACTAGAAAGTACTATAAACATCAGTAAAACATAGTGTGAAGAGTTAAACACTTGAAATATCTAATGATACACAACAGCACATAACACACAAACCAAATTCTTCTAAGTTAAACAAAAACCAAATGCTACGGTCAAATCATCGAAACCATATATGGTGCCGAGTTAAACCAAAAATGAAAGAAAAGAAATATTTTATTCAACGATGCATTCAATACATTTTATTTATAGCTATATGGCATCAAACATATGGTTAAGGACCACACATATATTGAGTAGAAACCCGCTATCACCACTTCATGGGCTACTCTTTTTGATTAGCAAAAAAGGATCGTTTATGTGTACAATCCCACATACAGGGTAATACATATCACAAAGTTTGTTATACCAGTTGTAGATTACTGGCTGGAACAAGAAATAGCCCAATGGGCCCACCGACGGGAATCGATCCCCGATCGATTGCTCATCACTCTAGCTCTGTACATTAAGCTACATCCCACCCAAAATGAAAAATGACCCAAAACTACCTAGACAAAATTAAGCCAACAACAGAACAAACATATCAATACAATTTATCACATACTAAACAGTTTAAATACTAGTATGGAAAGTGTATTTTGATGTGAAAACATTATGCTGGGTGCTTTTGGATACTATTTTTAAATGTTTAAGAGATACCAAACTTTTTTGACATAGCAGAGAATGAGTGCTGCAAGGAAACTATGAGAGTGTGGTCACCCTTGCACCATCGTGTGGTACAGCACATCCAGGAGACTAATGTTAGAGTTGGCATCATATACTAAGGCACACACAACGGTATCAGGATTATAATTCACGAATATAATAAATAAAGGCTGTTGAACATGGATTGTGCAGTCGTACCTTCATTACCGATATAGTGGACAACGAATTCCCCCGCCTTGCCAGTAGCAATCAACTTCATCTGTTCTACTGGCTTGCAAACATGGCTGGTAGAACTAGAACAGATATAAGTATAGGTCAAAGTTTAATAATCTTTTCCCTTAGACTGTAGATATGAGAGACTATAATTATAAAACCAAAAACAACAAAGCCACGGGTCGAAATTGGTTGAAATTCCTACCAGAAGTATTCTGTCAGATATAATATGTTTATAAACAGTCAAGTTATGATGTGTAATAAAACATACAGAGTAAAGCCTAATTTCCACTGACATTGCGGGTGGTGTTGCATTTTGTTTGTGATCTCCATTTGTTTTGTTAACAATAACCAACAAAATTAAACATTATTACAATATAATTTAACATTGTGATTTGCAATGTGTTATATTTATGGTAATATCAATTTTATAAATATTCTAATGAAGTTATATATTTCTCTGATGTGTAAGCAAAAACACAAAAGAACTGCCGGTCGGTCAGGCCAATAGGCATAAATATTTCCCGAGCCAAGATAATGTTTCCGAATGGGAATATTTCAAACACTGATAGCAACCCTGCAATTGCCCATGGAGATTGTGTCAAAACCTTTACTTTTCTGCAACACCTTTTTGTCGTAGACTATACTTTGAACATTTATTTTATTTTATTTTCAATGGTATACTTTTGCTATGAATATTGACTTAATTGCAATGGTTGATACAGTCAAGCATAGTTTCTATTAAATTAATACTTACATATTATATTACAATAAAGTGTCTAGATGGAGACAAATGTGATTGTAAATATCAATACTTTTTTTTACAAGTACACGTATTTCTTAAATGCTGAGTAAAAAAAAAAAATTAGTATATAGCAGTCCATACTGAAGGTATAAATGAGCAAGTGATAAAACATTGAGTGCAAAGTAAAGCAGTTTGTTTTTATTTAATGACGCCACTAGAGCACATTGATTTTATTTATCTTATCATCAACTACTGGACGTGAAACATATCGTCATTCTTACACTGTTTTTAGGAAACCCGCTGTCGCCACATAGGCTACTCTTTTACGATAGGTAGCAACATATATTTTATTTGCGCTTCCCACAGGCAGGATAGCACAAACCATGGCCTTTGTTGTTTACACCTATACCCATTGAGCCTTGCGCATCACTTACTCTGTTTGGAGTCGGTATCTGGATTAAAAGTCCCATGCCTTGACTGGGATCCCAGCATGTAGTCCGATGCGTCACCAAGGTCGGTAGCATAGAGTGCAGTGCATACATACACAATGTACTTAATTATTTTAAGAAAGCAATTCAGCAAAGATACATGGCTTACTTATAAGTAACAAATAGTGTCATGAAATTTCCTCCACCGAGGTCATGTATAGATGTAATCTTAGAGTGGTCTATTGCACTGCCCAGGAACATCTCAGGACGAATTATTGCATTCCAGATACCTGTAAGCTGAAAATAGTAATTCCAATTAATTCTGAAATGTGTTAAACATATACAGTCAACGTTCAATAACTCAAACTTTGATCTCTCGAAATCTTCAAACTGAAGTTATATTTAGGTCCAGTATAGCATTTCCATGACCATTCGGATAGTCCGAATCAGAGCATTCTTCCTGACTGGAATCATTAGATTCTGATTAATCTCCCCTCCTATGTACATCATCATCTCCCTTCTCCTCCTCCTCCTCCTCCTTGCACTCGTCATCATCACTCTTTTCAGCTGGCCCTGGTGATGGTAGATGCTTTAGGAGAGCAGGTCGTGTGTGACGGACAGGATGACAGCTCCCACACATGTCCGAGTGGCGAGGGGCGTGCTTCATGGAGAGGTGGCACAGTAGACAGGCTAAGTAGCTGGCACGCAGGCAGTGTTGGCGTAGGCTATCTGCATCTGGAGGTAGATGGATGAATGATTTGTTCTTCATTGTCTTCCTCTTCGCCTAACTGGCCTCAGCCATGGTCCTACTCTTTTTGTCGCCATTGATGACATGTCATGTGAACTGGAAGACTTCCTCTACCACATCCTCCTCAAGGTTGAGGCTATCTCCGCACCGTGAGAACTGCAGTTGCATACTCTGTTGGTGATATCCAGGCGCTTGTTTTTTTGTAGTTAGACATTGACAGGTGCATTACTTTAAAACAAATTATCCCTTCTGAATTTGTTTTAGGCAATTGCCTAATTTGCATAATAGCAGCGGCGCCCTTGCCAGTGATAAGGCATTATACAAAAAAAGAGAACGATTCATTAACCTCAATTTCGTGATCATTATATATGACCTCAAAAATAACATTTCAAAGCCGAAATAATGTGTTCATTTGTGATCATACATGTAGGTGCTCCCATTCAAAAGTTAGATTTTTGCTCTACCGGATGGTGGCCATCTTGAATTTCTGGGTCAAAATGTCAGAATCAGAATCCCCATGGTCCATTTACCTGTAAATGTATCTTCATACATGATTCTAAGTGCTCTTGTTCAAAAGTAAATTGTTCACGATGCCAGCGGCCATCTTGGATTTGGCCTTCTGGCGAAAAATGCTGGAATTTTTGGGAGGGACCTGGGGGTTAATTTTGTTCATAAAAGGTCCATAGAAGGTAAATCAATCATCAAAACATGCTAGCCAGAGAATGGTCACGGAAATGCTATACTGGACCTAATTATTATGTTCTCAGCCAAATTGCTATACTTACCGGTATATATAGTACATGTATTTCTAAAAACTCAAATTTCTAAAACTTAAAAGTCTTGATGTCTCAAACTATTATAAATATGTATATAAATACATGGATATAGAAAAAATATTTTCAGAAACAAGATTTATTTTAGGAATAAAAATGAGATGTAGGATATGGTTTGTTTTTTCTAAAGCATGCAACTCTTGACCATAGCCATTCCCTACCCCATCATCCCATGGCATCTTTTTGTGAAAATCTCATGATGTGCAAACACCTCCTAACTTATATGTATGTTGTAATACTGGATACTGTTTATAATTTGGTTTATAAATTCACGATTATAGCCAGTCATTAAAAATAAAGACAGGGATGATAATATAAGGGGACTTAAACGTCAGGTGGCGTCTCCTTTTACAAGATCCATCCATTTTTAGAAATAGGGTCAAGGCACGTATGGTGCCATATCCGATCAATGTCACGCCAATTGACTAGGTCAGATCACTCTGTCGTAAATATACAATACCCTTTCAAATCAGGTGAAAAGTGCTTGCACCTGCATATTGTATTAATATTGTTTGGCAATGGCTTCTTGAATATTAAGAACAAATGTCATACCAGTGCATGGCGTGGTGCAATGTCCTATTGTTCACCCCAACTGGCTAGGTCTAATCGGGTCATGCTATAGTAAATACATGCTATGGACCGAATCGGGTCACAAATGCTCATACCCTGCTTATTGTATTGACCTTGACAAAGGATTTGAAGATAATAAGGTTACATTTAGACGTGCTACAACATGCTTTCTATACACCAGTTAAACGTGTCCACTTAAGTGCATAAAAGGCCACTTGTAAGAAGTATTTCCCTATTATGAACTGTGTGAAACGTCACTCGTTCGTGTGTGTGTGTGTGTGGAAAACAATTGTAATGTAAGTGACTGACTGTATTGAGTATAAATATTAGCCCATTTCGTGTCTACTTCATTTGATCTAAAACCATGCTCACTGAAGAATGGAAGGGGTATTTAAACACATTTTCCAGCTAAAATCTAGGTACGACTCTAGCTCTTAGTTATCTTGTGTATCGCAGACAACTCAATTTGTTTAATTATAGCAGTACCGAAATTCCCGTATTTATACCCCAGGCACGGAAAATACTACCTTGGAGAAGATAAAGTTTTATCTGAAATTAGGCCTAGGGCTTACATTAAGAAGTTAAAAAAATATTAAACTATAGCAAAGGTAAAAGGCACATAATAAATGCTATTCCATGACAACTTTAGTTACACGCAAAACATATTTCAATATCAGAGGGGCATCTATTAATTTGACTTTTATTTTGAGATGGGCAATGCATGCATACAGTCTAGGCACCTCAGTTTCATAGTTAATGGAAGGGATAAGGAGAGTTTCCGATGCCTATCAACGTAACTGTTCGTGTTACTGTAAGGTTATTTCAATGGATGTAATTTCTCCTTAAATTAGGAAGGATTCTTGATTAAATTACTTATTTAATATATACCTAATATTGATTAATTTGAAGGTGTTTTATTTTTATTGATTTATTTTTTTAATACAATTAACTGAAATATGACATATGCAACTATGATTATGATGCATATTTAATTCTAGTATATTTAACATTAATTTTGTCATCACAGAGTATATTCCATTTTAATAATAAATATGATATAATATTTTGCCCATGAAGCTTAAATTCATCAAAGTTTCCCGTTTCTAAGCCCATGTGTAATAATAATAATAATAATAATAATAATAATGTTATTTAATGTAACTTAACTAATAGTAGCTAAATGAAAAAAACCCAACAGTCAATAGAATCATAGATTTTTAACTAACGAGCAGCTAATTAATATTTCATTTATTATTATTATTTAAAAAAAATATATAGAAAAATGGACTATATAGAGGCTATTTCATACTCTTTTTCAAATATGATTTTTGTCAATGAATGATGAGCGAAAAACATATTTTCACGAATTGCAAAGCAATAAGTGAAAATATGGTTTTTACACATCACAAGTTGACATAAAAATCATATTCGAACAAACCACGATGAAATTGTCTATTTATTATATACATCTTTGCTACGTTTTGGAAATATCTTTTGTTTTTTGTTTTAAATGTACTTTGTAATGCCATGATATATTTCTTCGGATGGAACATTTCCAGACATTTTTGTTGGCCATAAACTTTTAAAAAGAAATTTGAATTAAAATAATCTTTGTTTAGTTATCAAATTAACATTTAACAAAGCGAATTGAAACCCATTAAATACTAACATACAATCAATGACAGGAAATGTGTCATTCATTATTCAGCTTCACATTCAATTAATTTTAGATATATTATCTTAATTACACTTCATGTCGCTGTTTTATTGATACAGTTGTTTAAATTACTTTTTTTCCAAATACGACCAGATACATTTGTAATCTTAAAACCTAAATACGAAGAAATGACACAAAGGGAAATAATTTAATCATGAACTTTTACTATGTTTTCACTGCCCTTAACCCCTGCGTGTGCTGTAACCTCACCATGGTGCAGGGGTGTAACATTCTCTTTGAGAATGGCCAATACAGCACAAATTGAAGTTTAGAGTAAACTTCAGTATCCGTAAAATTCTGTGATATTTGTCTTTGTATTTTTGCACAGTTCTTTACACTGTTTTTATTTAAACCTTGAATTTTTATATTGATGTTGATCATCACTTTATTTATTTGCATTACCACAGTTTGACACCCAATAGCCGATGTATTATTCGTGCTGGGGTGTCGTTAAACATTCATTTATTCATTCATTCATTCACTGCCCTTAAATTATTCAGATATCATTTTTGTGGTTTCTGTAGATCTATATATTTCAATGCTATGTATATAATAAATTTGGGTGTGTATATATATTAGCATTCTCTGATACAACAAAGATGGTGTTCATTTTGCACTAGGATAGACTATCCAACAAGCAGTTATTAAGTTTACTGCAAGATGTAATCTGGAAATCAGGTTTACCAGTTATGCCTATTGAACTCACCTCAGACACTTGGACAGTTTGAGATTTAATAAAGTGGATGCTGCAGCCAATAAATGTATATTCTAAAAAAGAAAAGTGTTTAGTGATATCAATATGTAATAGCATTACTCTGTTGAATCAACATTTTTGATATTGTCAGATATATAAAAACTAATATACAGGTAAGATCTAACAAAGACAATGGAATAGCATATAAAAGATAACTGAAAGTAATTTTTTAAATATTTAGGGTCTAAGAATGTAACTGGAGATTTACCTGAAGTAATGCTGCCCACCTCTGCAGCATCAATAATGTCCTCGGGTATTTGACATATGTCTGCAAAACAATTAATTATTATTAACAGAGGTTAATTGTCTGCACAATCATCAAAATGTAAACAATATATGCCCTGTACGAGCTTCCATTTTAAGTGTTTCTTTGGTTAATAAATCCATTTTGACGTGATGTAAAAAAATAAAAATAAAAATAGTTTAGGAAATAATAATAACCGGTTCTAAACGTATATACAAGTGCAATTTGTAAAAAAACCTGGTCAAGATATGAACGAAGCAACAATAATGAACTGTAGTGAGGAATGTTGTCTGCATATATACAAAATGTATCTTCAACTAAAGGAATACTCCAGTTTAGAGTTTAGTAGGATAAACTAATCAAGAAAATATAACTTCAAACTCCATGAGCAAACAATAATCTTCACTATGGATGTGTATGGCTGTTTTATTTACAAACTGCACATAACAATTAAATATGTGCCTTTTATTCAAAAGACGTATCCATTTCTTTTTACATCTAGCCAAACTAATATATTTGACCAAAAAAACCCCCACCCTACTTAAAATGGAGGCTTGTATGGAATGTAAATATAGTTTGTCTCTTTGATGTCAGTACAGTTAGTGAAACCCATCTAAACTGGACACCCACATAACCAAATAAAATGTCTGGTTATAAGGGGTATCCGGTTTATATATGTTCTGTTTGGTTCTGATATTTAAAATGGGGCCATGACAATTATAACAGTTACGAGTAGCCATCAGTACTTCATTAATTCGCTTCCTGGCTATAAAAGTATACCGGTACTCTTTTATTGGCTAACTAACATGGAGGCAGGGGATGCTTTGCCTTGTCCCTTCATCCCTTGACCACCAATAAAAAGAAACTATATTGATCATTAATCCCTAATTGACCAGTTTCTGCATGCCACAATCATAATGTAATTATGCAACTGCTACTTCTACTACTATACTATTACACATATTTTGTCACAGTGGAGAGTTTTATCCTTCAGAAAAAACACACCCACTTAACAACAATCCATGGCTTTACCAGCATATATTTTGGACTTTGTCTTATACTAAGGGTTTTGATTCCAGTTATATTACTATAATATTATATTATGTATTACCTGGAATGGTCGTGATGACATCATCAACAGAGGCACAAGTCCCCTCATAAAAGCTCATCAAAACATTGACAGTTTCCATGGTAATTTCCACATCACGAGAAAGAATATTGACAGCCATCTGACCACTGCCACATGTACCATCAGCATTTAATCCAACACACAAGTATGTCACCATGTGCAGACTGTCAGCATACAAGATTTTATAGATAACTGCAAATATAAAAATATACGCACATGTAATATGAAATAATCTGTTAAGCCAAGCAGAATAACAGGAAAAGTTTATAGTCATGGAACGTCATTCTCTTATTATAGTATTTGAATGGGATTCTCTCCAATTGCACGGTGCCAATTACTGGTAGCGTGAGGCACCATACAATCATATTTTGCCCTGTCCCCCATAAAATAGTAGTATAATGTGTCCGAAGTGAAAACGTTCCCCCAGACTCTTAGAAAGGTTAAAGTGCAGTTCTAGACGTTACACTAAAATGTCAAATTCCATAATTTGTGTGTGGCAGTAACACAGTTGTAATAGATAATAGAAACATATGTTTATAGTGCGTCCCACGGGGAACACATTTTGTCATACTATGGAATTTACTACAAGTTATTTATTTCTGAGCCGCTTGTTTTCTAAATTACACACAAAAATAGAATATTCTTGTCATTTCCAAGACTTAAATTATTTACAAAAACAACAAAACAACATTTTTGTAAGATGGGACGGACTATATGTAATATTCCGATAAAAACACTCCCCTTCTCCACGTACTATATTATGTTTGTTTTGGGGGGTTTTGGTGTATTTCTGGGGACGCATGACCTGACACCTCCGCGAAAAACACCACTAGCCAGTCTAGACTTCCTCTACACAATTTCCTGAACATGTGTTTGTTTCACTAAATATTTTGTTTGCTCTTAATTAATTAGACCTATATACATTGCATTATAAAGTAGACATTTTGCTGTAATAACAGCTAAATATATAATTTAACCTAAAAACATCTACATGTACCTATAGTAACAGTAGTTGTTTTGTTTACATCTATATATATTTATGTTAGTCTTGCATGCCAATTATTCAAGGTTAAATGTTAAAGTGATGACATTGTGTATATATATATGATTATAAGCGTAAGTGGCAGGTAAAACAAAGCAAAATATCTGAAAAGTGTGTGTGTGTGGAGGGGGGAGCCCCTGCTTCCTACGCTAGTGAA
>JAECMU010240870.1:0-10892 GCA_016106625.1 Dracogyra subfuscus | reverse complement strand
GGCGCGCGCAGGCCCGTAGGAGTGTACATATTGTCATTAGCACTAGCAAATTAGCACTAGGAAGATCTTTTATTTCCTTTCATATTCTGTTTATTTGTATTTTATGCAATTAAAATAACGTGTGTTATGTTAACATTATTGGGGATTCCCCTTCTTGAGGCACTGCTCTGATTCCTCCATCAGTATGTCCATCAATTATCATGTCATCATATCACCATTTCATATCTAGTGTTCCTTCTGAAATTTCTCAGCCATGACCTTTTGGTTGGAAAATGGTTTGGACTGGATGGATACCAAATGACAATTTGCTCTGTTTATGTACATTTTCAGTGAATATCTACGTATAGAGGGGATGCGGCTGATTGTGTGTACTCTACTGCTGTTCAATATTATCATCCTTGCTTTGACAACAAACACTTCCAGATATTTGTCTGGTCATATTTCTTGTTATGTGCATCTGCACTCTCATAGAGAAGGTATATAGGATGCTACTTTTTAAATATATGAATGTATGTTTCATTTAGAACGACCATCAAAATTGCGCCAAAATTCCTTCAAATTAAATTGCGCACCCAACTTCATTTTTGGACACGCCAATTAATGGTATCGAAATTCCATAGCACCCACATAACCCCCGCCTGCCCCCAAGTTGATTGGGCTACTGGTTCTCTCTTGAACCTGATAGCGCAGGCGGTCCCTCCTTAACCCACCCCCACACCTTTTCCTGTCACAGACGAGGGGAACCGGCCAAGGCCGGTCCCCGCGACTGTGACAGGCGTACGCTACAACAGCTTGTTCTGAACGTGTACGTAAAACCCTTTGGACTTGGACTTGAATATATGAACATTAATTTCTGATCATCTTCAGTGATCTAAAAACATGATAATGAAGTCTTTATGCTGTTTGAAAATATTCAAAACCATTAGTTGTCCATTCTGCATAAAAGTGCTGTTGGTGTGTTATACATGTAGTCAGTAAAGGCAAGCACGGCAGGGATTGCTAGTTGGTGTCTTCTCAGTATATTTAATGATGCTGTACAGTGGGTAAAAATCTTTGTTTTAGGGATGGTGAACTGGCAGCAATGTACAGACATTGAAGTATTATCTTTGTGTCTGCATCTTCTTGTGTATTTTACAATACAGGCATAAATGATTTGCATTTGAAACATGTATTTCGTCTCACAAATAAATCTTTCTTCCCAAGAAGTTGGGGGCAGAGTTGTCGTGGGTTTTTTTTCAATTAAAAGTAACGTCTTCCAGTCTCTTGAGACCTTTGTAGGGATTCCTTAGATCAAGTATGACTTGGAAGAACAATGCTGCTATTATGATATGTAGTGGATTAGTTGCAAACCTTCCGATATTCCGTGAAATACACTGTATCAATAAAACCAATTGCAAGAGAGAAAACTGACGTGGTCTCATTTAGTATTAGTCGTATCACACAGTCCAGGGCATTCCTCAGCCACATGGACATGACTGAGAAATATCCAAATAAATACTGGAGCTGAAGTGCATGGCTTTAGACCTTACGCTATAATAGCTGTTGACATATTAAGGGAGAAACAAGAGCAAATTAGGCTCAGTAGAAAATAAGACAAGTGTTAACATGATAGACATATTTGAGTCAGAAGATAACACTGAAATAGGAATGAAAGTCAAGTGCCAGGCATGACTGATGACAAAATGTTATATCAGTTATATACACCTAAGCAGAAATTAAACATAATTTAAATAGAAATATATTTTGTTTTAAATATGAAAAGCTTCTGTGAGATACATGTGCCAGTAGGTGAATTGTAAATGTAAAACACACACGCCAAGGAAAGGTGCTTCCAACTGGCTGGTACAAAGAATTAAATTTAAATAAGGAAGCCTCCATATATCACAAAACAACAACTCCAGGGCAATATTTTATAATAAACGTTTTATGCAATCCAAAGTGTGTGTATACATATACATATACATATATATATATCATATATCATATATATATATATATATATATATATATATATATTAATGCATTTCTGGTATTGCTTAACTTATGCAGAAAAGCATATAATTATCCATACAATTGTGAACTTCAATTTTAGGTCAGATACAATTATTGAGAATTGGGAATGAATGTGAGATGTGTCTGGTGACAATATTCCATGTAGATGTCAAGTATACATGTATACACCAAAACACAATAGAAATGCAATGCTAAAATATAACAATAAGTGAAAAAAACCCACCCCAAAACAAAAACCGGCCATTGTAAGATGAACTGTTGTGAGATCCAGTGAATTAGTCAGGGCCAAATATAGTTTAACCCCCAAAAAATTGCTACAAAAGATTTTTCAATTGATTCTGTTAGGTTTTAGTGTACTTTTTAACATACTAAAAGTTTACCAAAATCAGAGCATCGGAAAAGTGTTTTTTTTCAAGATGGCGTCTAAGATGGCCACTGAAACCTCCGAATGGCTATAAGTCTGTAACTATCAACTCAATTTTGATGATCTTGGTGTCTGTCCCTAGGTTTTCGGGGGCAAGGAACACATTGAGACCATAAAGAATGACACTGGAAATCCAATATGGCGTTCAACATGGCCGCCGGCACCTCCGCATATAGCCAACTGTTCACTCAAAGTTTATGATCTTTGTGTCAATCCCCAGGTTTTCGGGGGCAAGGTACACATTAAGACCACTTTGGATGTCACTGAGCTATTGCATCATTATGAAATTTAATTCATGACCATTAACCATATACCATCACCTATTACACAATCATTTTTGTCCACAGAATCAGTTTTAGAGTGTTAAATTTTGAGTGTCATCCTCCTCCTCAATATCAATCTTTTGAGTGTTGTTGGGATTATCACAGTTTTCAGTTTAGCATGGGCCACATGCTGCAGTACAAGGAAGTCTATAACGTCTGCATGCAGCTGCATCGGGAGGATTTGCATCCTGCTGAATAGTTAAAATAAATAACTTTGAGAAGTTCGTCAGGAGCAGCGTTCTTCTCCGTCATGACTGGAATCAACTGATGGCTTTCCTCCCTCCATCCCCAATATATGGGGTTCATGTCATTTGCCATGCCCATCCACACCATAATTTGGTAGTACACACGTAAGCTATGGAATGTTGTTGCAGGGGAAGTTGGGGGAAGCCTTTCAGGGGTGACAAATGCTTTAGCAGTTGCCACTTTCTTAGTGAAAATGATATGGTGCACTGATGATAGTGTATCCTTAGACTTGCCGCCAAAGTGATCAACCATCAGGTCCTTGCCCAGTTCTGATATGTCCTCCTGAGATCTATTTTGAAGAGTGAATGCACTAGCACAGGACTTCATGACAGGATAATATTTCACTAATTTCTGGAAAGCTAACTTTTTTCCGATGCCATAAATCCTTGAGGTTGAATCACAACCCGTGTAGGCATGAATACAGAGCAACTCATTGCAAACAGCGTCTCCTAAGGTTTCTTTCAACAGGGTAATGTTATACACTTTGTGTTCTTTTGACTGCTTGTTGGCGTCAGAACGGAACTAGATGACCTCGTTATCTGTTATGGAGTAGTGTAGGAGCAGGATTAGCAAATCTGTATCCTTGCCAACCAACGTTGTAGTGCTATGACAGGAGCGTTCAACAGTGGCCTTAACGATAGCAATGTCCGCATCCCCTGGTGACTGAATGACATGGCATCCTCTTTTAGTCAGTGCTGTGCTGATGAGAGCAATCATATCTGCCTTGTTTTTGTCACGAGACAAGTCTTCCTTTTTGCCTGAAAACTCTGTTTCTGCAGTGAAACTAACAATGGGGTGCGTGTTTTTTTCCCCGTCTCTGATGTGTGTTGTCCTTTATAGAGGGACCTTCATCATAGCCATCAAACACCACTGTCGCTTGTCCATAATGTCTTAGAGTGAAGTCTGCATAAGACTCCGCTATTGCACCATATGAGTCACCTTTCTTCCACAGTAAACGATGGAACAAAAAACCGCCATCAAACACGTAACAATCTGTTTCAGGAATATAGTTCATCACCGCCTCACTTGATAAGTCTGTAGCATGGTCTCGAATTGCCTGAGCAAGTTGAGGTTTGTCCGCTTTTCGTAGAATGTTCTCGGTCTCAAAGAGTGCTTCCGATGAGTCCTTGTGCATTGCACAGTTATATTCTGAGGTGACGGGTGCAGACAGTGTCCAAAGGATTCTGAGGTCCTCGGTCATCCCACTGCCTCGAGTTAGACCACCAGTGCTCTTAGGAGACCTCATCAGTGTTTGTTCTATAACGAGATCACTACTAAGTCCTGCCCAGCATTGATTGCTCCGACAAACAACATGGAAACTGTCAAGAAACCTTCTATAAACATCTGGGTGTTTATCCTCAAGGTTGCTCATTTCTTGCAGATAATAATGAGCAGATTGTAAGTAATTAAAATGGCCATTTCAGCCAAAATTCTTTGCTCACCTAGTTTTTCAGGTCTGTAATATCAAAGTAATATGAATGTGTACCTTGTCCCCAAAAAACCTGGGGATAGACACACAGATCATAACTTTGAGTGAACAGTTGGCTATATGCGGAGGTGCCGACGGCCATGTTGGACGTCATATTGGATTTCCAGTGTCATTCTTAATGGTCTCAATGTGTTCCTTGCCCCCGAAAACCTAGGGATAGACACCAAGATCCATCAAAATTGAGTTGATAGTTACAGACTTATGGCCATTCGGAGGTTTCGGTGGCCATCTTGGACGCCATCTTGAAAAAAACACTTTTCCGTTGCTCCGATTTTGGTAAACTTTTAGTATGTTAACCAGTACACTAAAACCTAACAGAATCAATTGAAAAACCTTTTGTAGCAATTTAGTGGGGGTTGAGGGGGTATTTTCCATATATTGACTAGTCTAAATTGTATGTGTAATGCACACTTGTCTGGAAATGGTACCTAAATTAACTTTTTAAGTTTGCAAAACTTGTGTTTAATATAGAGACATTCCAAATAGCTATAACATAATTTAGACAGCATGTTCTCTTTGAATAATGCTGCCATCATATATTTAATATAATACAAAGTTAGTAATAAAAGGTTCAGACAGTTCTAATTACAGTTTGTTTATACACATGTATATAGCTAATTGTATATATCAGAAAATGCGTAACATTTGCTGACGAGTATACCTCTGGTACTATATCAATACCACATATATTGCATTGATTTGTGATTTGTTGTTACGAATATGTAGTTTAGCATGAATGACATTCATAATTTGGTCTTAAATATGTTCGAAATATGTCAGACATTCATTTTTATCATATACGATGTTGTAATACCCAGGGCATTTCAATTCCATTGTCATACTATACTTAGTCACATGCAAAACATTTATTATGTTTTCATGGAATACATTCATCAGTAACTCAGCTTTATAGTAATAGCAGTGATATAGCCAAAACTATTTTCAAATAATTTTGAAAAGTAGATAGAATATTAACCTTGATCACAAATGTGCCGTCAAAAGTAAATATGGTACCTACATTCAAAGGTGCCCTATGGGCACACCCACCAACAGATTGCCTTCAGACAATCTGATTTGAATACGTCTATGGAGAGGCTTCACATATATACTCATCTTGAAAAATCCCTAGGGAGGGGCAGGGGGCAATAGCAGGCCCACGGTCTATTACACTTGTTATTACACGTGTGCTTCATATAATTTTATTAACCCATTTATATTGAACCATATGCATAATATTACATTATAAATAGTATGTGTATTAAAAACTAACAAACCTTTGATGCTTGGAAGTGGTCTTGTACTGGAATAAACTTTGTTTTAAATGACGTCACAGCATAATCTATGAAAAAATACAAGGCTCATTTCTAACAACAAATCACATAATGAAACAATGAAATACCTTTAAACTCAACACAAATTATACCAAGAAATACTCATTGTAATCAATGGGAATATCACATTTATTGACGTTATTATTGAGGAATAAGCCTTTGTTGTACAGTTATGTTCTGTGAAACAAGTGTTACAAAACTGTCAAAACACATAAGTTAAATAAAAAATAAAATTTTGTCATTTATTATATTTCAACACAGTAACTTTTACAGTATGATATATTTTGAAAAATTATATGCAATTGAAATGATATCGATATATCTTCCATCAAGCTAAATATAATATTGTATTCTTGCTTACTGTTAATTTTATTAAATAAACGAAAAATAGATTCAAACTAGAGAAACAATAATAACTGAATTTACGGTTGCTTGCTATTCATATTGGTAAGTCATTTAACATTAATATCTAAAGGGACCGCAATGGTTCTTAATTTTACCCAACTCAACTAACAATAAAACTGAATAAATACCATGTTAAAAGTTAAAGTTTGTTTTGTTTAATGATACCACCTGAGTACATTGATTTATTGATCATCAGCTACTGGGTGTCATACATCTGATAATTTTGACATATAATCTTAGAGAGGAAAGCCGCCACATGTTCTATTCTTATTATATGCACATCCCATAGTCAGAATAACACACACCACACCTTCGGTATATCATTCATGGTGCACTGACCAGAACAAAAACATTGTGTTGGTGCACATTAATTGCTAAAATGGTATCCATACTTGTCAACAGGACATGAGTCGCTTCTAACAATGATGCAGGCGACTCTGGGAGTTAACTTGAGCATGTGCATAATGTATGAGATGTCAGGGTTTGGCAACACATAACTGGCTTTGGTAATATTTAGGTCAATTAGTGGCACTATAATTATTGAAATCAGTTTGACTGTCTGAATTACAGAGATATAATTTATGTTAAATAAATATATGGAGACTTCGTTATTCATCCAATGTCTAGTTTAGTGGGATATTTTAAATGTATTAATATTAAATGTGTCACTAAACTGTCACCAAAATGACAAATAAATAATTGTTAATAGTAGTAGAAATCAATTCTATAAGAAAAGTCAAGAGTACCATATTTACTCTAAAATTGCGATGCCTCTAATTGTACAATGAATATATTTTAGAGCATGTCTACAAATACAACATTTGGCAGATATGTCAAATCTGTAGAAATATTTGTATAAACTAAATTACGAATAGACGTAATTCAGTCTCAATTGATGGGACCTGAAAAAGGTACACACCAAAGTTTTGGACTCTTCGTCATCGGATGAAGTGTCTATGACATTGCATGCAAAGACACAGCCAGTGCACCACGACTGGTATGTCAAAGGCCGTGTATGTGCTATCCTCTCAGTGGGATGGTGCATATAAAATATCCCTTGCTGCTAATCGGAAAGAGTAGCCCATGAAGTGGTGACAGTGGGTTTCCTCTCTCAATACCTGTGTGGTCTTTAACCATATGTCTGACGCCATATAACCGTAAATAACTTGTGTTGAGTGCGTCGTTAAATAAAACATTTCTTTCTTTCTTTGGATCCAATAAATCCTACTAGTTATAGCCCTATCACTTTGACAAGTTGCATTTGTAAACCCATGGAACGAATTATCAATTGTAGACTTGTGTGGTATCTTGAATCCCACAAATTGATTACTAACGTGCATTGTGGGATCAGATCTAGAGATAGCACAGTTGATCATCTTGTTAGATTGGTTTCAGTGTTCAGCACATGGTTTCAGTGGTGTTTTTTTTATTTGGAGAAAAAGCTTATGATTGGATTTTAAACTACCTCTTTTGTATGGGCCTTCCTGTTTTGTTTCTCAATTTTTAAAAGACAGATATTTTATAGTCCGGGTAGGGTCGACTTTGTCTGACATTCACCCACAGGAGATGGGTGTGCCTCAAGGTAGTATCCTGTCTGTAACTTTACTTTCTGTGAAAATTAAAAGCATTACCAAGTGTTTAACATCTGGAGTGGATTGCTTGTCATATGTCGATGATTTTCAGATTTGCTATAGATTGTCCAGTATGAGTATCATTGAATGTAAGTTGCAACTTTGTTTGAATAAACTTCATCAATGGGCAACTGACAATGACTTTAGATTCTCAAAATCAAAAATGGGTTGCATGCATATGCCAAAAAACAGGTCTCCACTTAGATCCACAGTACGTTGTTTCTGGATAAAAATCCAATTCCAGTTGTGGACGAGACCAAATTTCTAGGGGTTATATTTGTCAGGAAGTTATCTTTTGTTACCCATCTTAAATATGTTAAAAAGAAGGGCTTAAAAGCTCCTAATATTTTAAAAGTTATTGGTAATATGGAATCGGGAGCAGACCAAAAGGTTGTGCTCGGTCTGTATAGATCTGTAGTTAGATCAAAAATTGATTATGGATGTATTGTGTATAGGACAGCACGCAAGTCTTACTTGCAGATGCTAGATCCTATACACAACCAGGGACTTAGGCTTTGTCTTGGTGCATTTAGAACATCTCCTGTTGAGAGCTTGTACGTTGATACACGTGAACCTTGTTTGGGTGCTAGACATACAAAGCTTTCTCAGCAATATGCCACTGAGGTTAAATCTTTACTGAAATATCATACACATGATGTGGTGTTTGACAACAAATATATGAAGTTGTTTGATGCAAGGCCAATTAAATCCTATTGGTCCATTTTGTCTTTGCATTCAGCGGTTTTTGTCGCTTTCCAACATTGATTTAACTGACACTTTGGAAACTCCTTCATATTTTGTTTTATCACCTTGGTATATTACACCACCTACAATTGTGTTTGATCTTGCACATTAGAAGAATGATCGTACAGATGCTGTGATATATAAACAATTGTTCAAGGAAATCCAAGATAAGTACTGTAATTTCATTACTGGGTGTACAGACGGATCAAGGGATGGGAATTCTGTGGCTTTTGCTACAGGTTTTCCATCAGAAACAATACTTTCCATGAGGTTGCCAGACTCAGCAACAATCTTTAGTGCTGCAATTTAGGCAGACATTACAGCCCTAGATGAAATCAAAGATTCGCTTGGATCCAAATTTATTATTTTTACTGACTCACTTTCGTGTCTCCAAGCTTTAATCAATATACCTTGTTGGTATCAGGGGTACTGACAAGGCAGATTCTGCTGCCAAGTCTGCCTTGGACTTGCCTCAGGCAAACGCTGATATACCATATACTGATTTTCAACATGGTGTCAACAAATTTATTTTTCCGACTTGGCAACACGACTGGGACGGTGTGATTGCGAACAAGATTCATGTCATTAAGCCAGTCTTGGGAGAGTGGCAGTCCTCCTATAAACAGTGCAGGAAGGATGAAATAGTATTTTGTCATGCTCGCATCGGTCATACCTACTTGACCCATTCATTTTTCTTGAAGAAAGATCCTCCACATAAGTGTGTGCACTGTCAGGGTACTCTGAACGTTCACCACATTTTCGTGGAGTGAAAGAATCTTGAAAATTATTGTTTGTCAGACAATATGATGGAATTTCGATTCCATCCAGAATTGGTTTTACATGATACGGACTTTTAATATATCTTTTTATATATCTGTCATATTTGTATTTTTTACACAGTTCTTTACACTGTGTTTTTATTTGACTATTGAATTTTTATATTAATGTGGTTCATCATTTAATGTTTTGCCTTTACCATAGTTTGACACCAAATAGCTGATGTATTTTTCCTGCTGGAGTGTCGTTAAACATTCATTCATTCATTTTACTTGTGCATTAAGACAATGTATTCACAATCTTAATAAATTACTTAAAATGTTCTTGCATTTGTAATCATAATCCATTACGTTCGTCAAGTACAAAATAAATACATACATGTACCGTCATGTTTCACATATATAAGTGCAAACATATTAAGATAAGGTGTTATCACTAATAAACTAATAAACTCATACCCAAGGTCAAACTGCCAATCTCCGCTGCTCTCTTAATATTCTCTGGGATCATACAAGGTGCTGCAATGAAATGTTTATTATTATTTTTTTTATATGTATGTGTATGCAATATATTCAACCATAAAGTTAAAACAGAACAATCATGTCACACACACACACACACACACACACACACACACACACACACACACACACACACACACACACACACACACAGACATACATACATACATATATATATATATATATATATATATTTAAACTAGCTACTACTTTTTTTGACATAACTAGATAAACTCTCTCAGATACCAACTTCAGAAAATTGAAAGCTTTTGTTGTGGTGCTCTATTTTTGGCCGGGGATCTAACATATTTCCATCATCAAAGTTCATATTTTTATGATCTTGTATTAAACGGGTCTTGTTAGGATTATGAAAACCATTGACATTTATGGATCGTCCCTAACTCGAATGTTTAGGTTTTTTAATCAAGAAAAATAGCACCTATTAAATTTCCATTATTCATTCCTTTCAGCCAATGGCCTGTGTTTTTCGTAAGAGTTCACTGACAGAAGTGAGATCTTTAAAAACCAGATTGTTAAGTCATTATCATTTAGGAGCGGGACGTAGTCCAGTGGTAAAACGTTCACTAGATGCATGGTCAGTCTGGGATCAATCTCCATCAGTGGGCCCATTGGGCTATTTCTGGTTCCAGCCAGTGCACCACGACTGGTATATCAAAGGCCATGGTATGTGTGTAACCAGGTGTTATTTTAGTGATTTTAAGCTATTGCACTGCACTGTACACAAACACGCATGCACTGAGTTTTAATCAGTAGGTTCACACTTTGGATCAGTAACTACAGCTTGGGATGGTATTTGACTGTTGACTGTCGTTCTATTACCTGTGACATCGACCACAGCTCTGCAATTGGCTAATTTGTCTAAGCCAACTGGTGACCAATTACTCTTTTAAAAATCTCACCTGGTAAGAAGACATGTTTTTCCCTTCTCTAAAATAGACGCCATATTGAAATCTTTAAGGTTAGTTTT
>JAECMU010240863.1:0-10721 GCA_016106625.1 Dracogyra subfuscus | reverse complement strand
TCTACGCTGGAAAAACAGACCGGGTCATCTACAACAATTAATCGGTCACAATCTGTTTGGTTTTTGCGCGAATAGCGCGAAAATTAAGTCCCCGCGAAAATAAAGTATTTTACAGTATGTCATTGTAACCTACTTTTAACTGTCTACAGCACATAACAGTAAATCCTTGTCCAGATCATATCTTACATACAAGACCATCAAACTGCATCTAGGAACAACTTGGGATGGTGGTCCAAAACAAACTGTTCATCCATTCCATTGTATATATTTCACATAATTAGAACTGATTCTTGCCCATAACATATTCATTAATATCTATGTTTTTCCATCAAACTCCTGACGGGCGTTTAATGGGACTTTCTAATGTTTTCTAATGAACTAACCTCAGTTCTAATATGTGATTATTTCAACACTTGGGTCAAAGAATAAGCGATAAAACACAAACAATTCTATAGTTCTTCCCGTAGTCCAGGGAACATCCTTGTTCTTAGTATTTACAGGAAGTTGATTATTTCTGAGCAGACTGTTTTCTAAATTGCACACATAAATAATGTGGGTTTTTTTATATCATTTCCAATACATTTTTTACAAAAACCAGTGTTCATACAACTATAGCTGAATAGCACCAAGGGATTTTTTTTTATGTGCACTTTTCCAAAGATAAGACAGCACCTTCCCATGTACTTGGTGTGAGGCACTGATTGGAGAGTGATGTATTCTATATTAACAATTTGTCTTACAAGCCCAGTGTTAAGCACTCACTTGATGTGGAGTCTTGTCTAGGATCAATCCCTGTCCGTGGGCTCACTAGGCTATTTTTCATTTCAGCCAGGAAATCAAAGAAAGAAAGAAATGTTTTATTTAACAATGCACTCAACACATTTTATTTACGGTTATATGGTTAAGGACCACACAGATTTTGAGAGGAAACCCGCTGTCACCACTTCATGGGCTACTCTTTCTGATTAGCAACAAGGGATCTTTTATTTGCACTTCCCACAGGCAGGATAGCACAAACCATGGCCTTTGTTGAACCAGTTATGGATCATTGGTTGGTGTAAGTAATTTACACCTACCCATTGAGCCTTGCGGAGCACTCACTCAGGGTTTGGAGTCTGTATCTGGATTAAAACCCCATGCCTCGACTGGGATCCGAACCCAGTACCTACCAGCCTGTAGCCTGATGGCCTAACCACGACGCCGGTGCCAGTAAATCAAAGACTGTGGTATGGCTGTAGGATGGTGCATATAAAAGATCCCTTGCTACTAATAGAATAATGTAGCGGGTTTCTTCTCAAAGACTATATGTCAAAATTACCAAATGTTTGACATCCAATTGCCAATGAGCAAACTTTTTATTTAAACAGATGTATTTTAATTCTTATATTTTGAATTAAGGATAATTATTGCATTATTACATTCCATTTTATAATAGAATAGTGAACACGCCATATTGTTCCAGAATATTTGTGTGTTTAAAAAAAAAAGTATTTATAGTAATAGAAAAAAAATAGTAGCCTATTTGGTGACAGGATTCTTTTCATACTATGTGCAAAGATTGTTAAAATTACTTCTTTTTAAAAGTTATTAATTGATGCAGTGTGAACTATATTCATTAAAACTGATATATGTGAAATATTTTAAATAATCTTTGCTGTAATAAAATACATTTAGCATTTGGTCTTTTGCTTCTTCTTTTTTTTTCTTTGTTTTAACATATCTGCCATGTTATCAAAGTTTGTTCATTACTTATGTGAAACTTTATAGAGAACAACTGGTTGATGATACAGGTTTTCAGCTTTATCGTATTAAGATAACAATTGGAATGTTTGCCAATGAAATTCCACATTTTTCTTGAACAGGGTTAAGTGGATATCCTGCGATTAACCCGTTATTTTTATCCTGCCCTCGACAACAAAAAATATAAGGTGGGGAAATTAACTTTTGATAAGTTAAACAAGCAAGCTTTTTCCAGTATAGGGATTTAGCTGTTGGTCAAGTGCTCACCTGAGGTGCTTGTGTCACAAGATCGAACCACCTTGGTGGATCCATTCAACTTCGGGTTTTTCCTTTTCAACCAGTGCACCACAACTGGTCAAAGGCTGTGGTATGTGCTTTCCTGTCTGTTGTAAAGTACATATAAAACATCCCTTGTTACATGAAAATGTAGATTTCCTTTGATGACTACATCAGATTTATCAACTGTCTGACATCCAATAGCTAATGATTAATTAATCAATGTGCTCTAGTGGTGTTGTTAAACAATTTTTTTTTTAAAACTTTTCCAGTATAAGACTATAACATTAAAATGCATGACCAATTCTTGTAATATGTTACATTTGTAACATTTTTTATTCCTAATTACTTAAATAAACATGTAATTTTTTAATACCAGTATTTATTTTGATAGTATATAATTATTTAATGCAAACAAGTCTAGCCAGACATGTCATGTTACAAGTAATATCCTTGTACTACATTATAGTTTTGCCTGTCATCATAATCATCCAATACAACCAGTGGTTGCAGGATTAAATCTGATCCACAGTTAAGTCACTCACTTGACATCTGATGGGTTGTAGAAACAATTCTTGATGAATGCAGCGCAATTTTTCTGCTCCATAACTTGTATATTTATAAAACCTTGCAGCCAATCAAAGCAGTAAGATCTTTTAATGCACAGCCTTTAAAATAACATAAACCTCCCCATCAAGCCTAGTGGAATCTAAACTAAGTACATGTACTAGTAAATATTAATTTAAAATATCACTGTTATGTAATTTAGCAGTTTCAGAATAGAGATGGGCTGCGATTAGTCACGTTATTCAAGTATGCCATCACAACAGTATCTGATAGCAAATGGGCAATCTACTGTGTGACTATCATTTTGAAATCATATTAATACACTCAAAATAGTGAGACAACATAATTTGTGTAATTTCATAACTGTAATCTTATAATCAAGAAATGACAATGTCAACATCTTCATTTCTAGAGTATACTCCACTAGCGTCAACAAGTACTTAAGTACGATTATCCAAACACAACTATACATTTTACATGGAGAGTGGTAGTATAAACTGAATACAGCATGAAGTGTCTTCCTTTAAATGGGTACAGCAGACCTAAGCTGAATATTCGGGAGAAATGCTGTCCAGTGTTCACCATAAAAGGCCAGACATTCAGTCGTAAATTATTGCCACTCTGTGCAGCCTTTAGAAATCCAGAAGTCAGAAAAACACCAGTGGTGAACTGTTTGATGCGATTTCGTCACACCACACCTCAGTGAAAATGACAGATGGAGAGTCATAGGGATGTTTGAATCTAGGACCATGCAACGTGACATCGCACATCAATTCAACATCCAGAGAAACACCATTTGGCAACCATACCAACAAAACAACCAGGTCAGGGACCACCTGTGACAACCCCTCACCAAGACACATGGATCTGAACCACGCATCTGCAAAACAGGTTCCAGCCAGCAACCCTGACAACCCATACCATCCCAGCATTTAGTGGCCTCAATGAGACAATGGTGATGTGGCTTATTTGCATATGGCAGGTGTGCCATTTTCATGGACTATTGCTCGTTTCTATACCTTCGAACATTTCTCTTTCCATGTTATAACATTTCATACACAGCAGTAAACACTTATTATCTTTGTCTTTTGTGTGTCATTTGCCTTTGAGTATAGTTTGTACTTGCTTGCAAATGCTGACAATACTGAATAGCCTCTAAATAAAACTTGAAGACAATATTAATACAAACAGAAGGATTTTTTATTATAATGAATTAATTTTATTAAATGATGGCAGTGACTGCAAATACTAAACAACTCTCCCGATGTACTGACACTTCGGGTATCTGTTCCGGAGTTGAGGCCATTGCACCAGCATGTGATCTGCTAAATAATAGAGAATGTTAGCCGACATCGACAAGGACTCCACACGACAAATGCTCTCTATGTAGATAATAACGGTCTGTTTGATATGAATCCACTGCAATACAAATTTTGACAAATTAATTTTGGAAACTACTGTTATCCAAAGGGAAGACAAACACACTGATAGTCAAAAGAAATGGTATGGAGGGATAAGAAAGTATAATGAAGATCAACATCTAACATCACAATGCACTTTGTTATACATGCAAAGTGTTTGTAAAATGGTTCTTTAATTGGTTGTTTTGATTAGCAACAATATGTATATATCACACCACACCTCAGTGTGTATATATATATATATATATATTATTCAAAATTTACGTATGTAAAAGATTCTTTCAGATATTGGTGTATATCAAGTCATCTTATTGCTAATTCTTGTGTGAAAGGAGTATGTCAAAATTAGCTTAATTTTTAGTAGTGTAATAGAAAAAAAACAAAAAAACAAGGATCACCATTTTGCCTCTAAATTTTGTTGTTAAATCTAGGGCTGCCTCCTTTTAAATGAAAAGTTCATTTGATAGCAATACAATAATAATAATAATAAATGAGCTTGAAGACAATGTATTTTAAAATGTTAACAAGATTTATAATTATTTTAATTACCTTTAAAATCAGTCCTGCAAAACAGACTGGAATGCACGTCCCTGGACCATTACACAGAATCTGAAATAAGCATGAGATTTATTTTATAATAATAAAAACTACATGCAATAACCTTTTTTATATATTACTGCACCCATCATCATAAAACACTCTTACAGGGTTCAGATTCCACAAATACACAAAATTCAAGTGGCAACTTTGTTCTTTTTTTTAATATACCAACAACTGTTAAACTAACAAACTAATTATTTAAAGACAAACATTATATTTTTAACTACAACAGTTAGTCATGTCAAAATAGTTCTCTGGATCTACTCAGACTTGATTGTGTTGCATACTGTTCCATATTTGTGGAATAGGCTGGGTGTTAAAATTTATAAAAAGAGAAATTTCTGTTTCTTTAAATGCTATTTTATTAGATATCATCTCCCTAGGATAGTACATACCACTTTCATTTAATATAACAAAACATGTAAATCTGATTTCAAGCGTAATTCATGTGTTAACCTTGAAGTTACCATTTTATAAATATTTTTGGTGATCTAGAGCAGATTTTTTGCTCAGAATATTCCCTAATAAGTACAAAAATTACTTTGCCTATTTATAGCTGTTCATAGGCTAACATATTATTTAAACCCAATTTAGTAAAATACCATAAATTTTACAATATTTTATATGAATGTTAGACAAACATTTATTTTTCAATACTTACAAGATCGGGTTTTAGTTGAAAAACAATGGGAAAACTGTAAAGAACAGCATATATTGTAGACATAATGGTCGTTATCCATGACTGGCTTACTTCTCGACTGCGCGGCACTTTATGGATACTGTACTGAAAAATGTAATATGAATTTTTACTTTATTATAACAAAATTTACATGTAAAACCATATATTTAATGACATATCTGGGTACACTGTTTGCTGAACAACAACTATTAGACATTCAACATGTGATAATGACAAAATTGTTATTAACTGCAAAGCATATTTTAATACACTTTTCCACAGACTGGACAATATATACCATGAACATACCGGTACCATCAACATTGGCACTTTAGAAAAAATCTATTACAAAAATTAAAAACAAAAATATGATCTTTAAAAGGCTGAAACCTCTATACTGTATTCTAATTGAAGGTAATTTTTTAGCAGTGTGGCAGCATTTCAGGTCAATTTTAGTCTACTTTGTAAAAAAAATTGTTGAAAAAAATGAAGAATCTAAAATCAGATAAAAAGCTGAAAAATCACATCTTTGATTATGTGACCCATCAAACCTCATTATTATCATTAGCTGCATTCTTCTCCAAAACCTATTACAAATGTGTGCCATTGTACCAAGAATTGAACATTTGCGTACAGTAACACATTTATGCTAAAGTAATTTCAGGTAACCCATTTTCTACTTACATAACTTGTTATGTCCATGAAAATGATTTCATGAATTTTGCGTGAAAAAAAAACAGGTTATGCAAAATTAATAATTCTCGCAATAGCCTGCACAGCTAAATTTTTTTCCCCTTCAAATTGGTTTATAAAGTATTCACTGGCACAGCACTAATGTTTAAATAACTGAGTCCATAAGCAAGGCAGCAATTTGTCATCAGCTACAGCTGTGCCACCACTGCTTACTTTACATGCCTAAAACTATACACCTCGCAAGTTCAGTGGAATTCACCATCTACTTTTCTTTTCCCCCTCAAAAAATAGCTTCTTATAATGTAATCAACTCCCTGAATATGTGGCAGATAGATGAACTTAAGTGTGCAAATAAATATATACATAACATGGTAGATATCATAGTTGCTTAGAAACTATACCTCTGTTTCTCTTCCATTTCTGGTTTTGTATTGCTGTTCTAAAGCACATACTTTCTGTTCACTAATTTGATCTGTGTCAGCAATGATGTAGTAGCGTGGGCAGTATTTTGATCCAATTTTGTCAACAAGACAAAGCATCTCTCTTGTATGTCCACCTGTTAAAAACAAATTACACATATACTTTATGACATATATTTTTGCACTTAATTCAGTCTTTGATCTGCATGTATATCTGAACAAATCAGCCTTCTGTCATTATTGTTGTTAAATATAACAACTACAATACATGTCCCGATTGTTGCCTCATGACTGGTTCATCAAAAGTTCATCAAAGGGTGTGATGAAGCCCAGTTGATAGTCCATTAGTCTCTTTCTCATTCCAGACTGCATCACAAATGGTATATCAAAGGTCATGATATGTGTTATCCTATCTGCTTTCCAGACGGTTCGTCCACGGACGATTCGTCCACTCACCTCGGACAATTCGTCCACTCGATGACTGCATTTTTTATAATTTATTCTTTGACATTGTAATAGTTTTTTAACATTATTTTGTGGTATACTATAACTAAAACAGTAAAATAGAGTTAGAATTCAACATTAATTTCCAGTTTTTATTAACTGTTTGTATTCATTATCATGCGGACGATTCGTCCATGGACAATTCGTCCACTCGCTCGTACATTATCTCACATGCCACGATGTGGTAAATAGGTAATGCAAGCCTCCACGTCGGAAGACTTCATTACCCCACCCCCATGTAATGTTCTCCTTCAATGGCATAAATTCTATCCACTGTTCCCTCGCTCGTCACATGTTATTCCCATATGCCTACTAACCTGGAAATAAAATAAAAACTGGTCAAATGCAATATAATTTATTTTTACCTTTGTAAATTTATGACACAGCAAACAAAAATACGGGGTAAAATATATCTAATAATTGATTAGTCCCCACGTACATGTAGTACACATTATTTAGTCTGTGGACGAAATGTACCGAGGAAATAAAAACCCAGTGGACGAATCGTCCGGAACTGATTTTTTGTAGTGGACAAATTTTCACTGGATGAATCGTCCGTGGACGAATTGTCCAGTGGACGAATCGACTGCATCCCTCCTATCTTTGGGGTGGTGCATATAAAAAAAAATCCCTTGCTACTAATGAAAAAATGTAATGGGTTTCCCCTATAAGACCATATTTAAGAAATACCTAATGTTTGACATCCACTGTTGCAGGGTTTCTGCCAAAGGGTAAAACAAGTATGTTTTGACAAATATATTTGTTTTAAGTTAACCTTTTGACAAAATTAATGGCTCTTATCATTACTGTATGATTTTTTTAACCCTAACCCTAAACTTAACCTATTTTCTTTCTGGGGGGAGCCCCTCACCCCTTCATACCCTCTGTTGACTGTTTGCATTCAAAATTCATAGCATTACACCCAAACATTTCTTTCTGGCAGAAACATTGAATACCAGCCAATTATTATTAAGTCAATGTGCTCTAGTTCTGTCATTAAGTAACATAACTTTTACTTTTGGTCGTTCATCAAGATAAACCCTGCCTTGTCTTGAGGAACTAATGCATTGGAAAAGCTAGTCCAAATAGACATACTACATAGAAAGTGTTGACTTAATGTGCATCTAGTTCTTCAAGAGTAACCTTCATTGCAAGCATAAAATTGTCTGCTAGCCTAATTGTCTATTAGAATCTGCTTTGTGTAAACACCCTACACAGTCGAACTTTTCCCCTTTAATTCAAAGTGAAGATTGTTTCAAAGTAAGAATTTATTGGTCTTCATTTGCTAGAAATAGATCACAATACACGATTAGGGTGTGAAAACATGATGGCAGTTGTTATTTTGACCACAATTCCATTCCAAGCAAAATTCCTTGGAACCATTCAGATCTGCTATAGACTTAATGCATAAACTAAATCATAAATGTGTGCCCTGCACTATGGCATGGAAAAGCCATTGGATGAATGGTCTTGGTCAAAATACTAAAGTGTTTCAATCGTTGTTATTGTTTTTGTTATTCTATATACATTTTACTGAAGTAATTTATCCATTTACCCGATCCAATAACGATCATAACCGACGATGAACTGGTTGTTCGCAAAATGTGTCGATCCTTTCGTTTTATACATTTTTTATAAATTAAATAAAATAATAATATAATAGCTACAATAGTTATCAAAGTAGCGTCAGCTACTCTATTATCTTGCATGTCTGAATTTTGCTAAAATATAAGTTTACTACTAAAAGTTACTGATTGTCGATGGATCTATGACTTTTTCAAAATGAAAATGAAACAAGTGCCTCTAGAAGGTGAAGGTCGCATTTAGCAAATGTCTCGATAAATATAAATGATTAAGAACGTCTTCACGGAAACTAAAAATTAATAGTAAATGCAATCTCGGACAAGTAAAATTTTGTCTTGTGAACGACACCTTAAAACAAAGAAAGAAAAGAACATTGACCGACTGGTTGGTTGGTTGGTTGATCAATCGATTAATCATCGGCTAATGAATGTCAAACACCTGCTACATTTGTTTAGCCACATGAAGGATAATTTAAATGCACTTTCTTAAAGAGGATAGCACATGATACATAATAATAAATGTGCATGCTACATATTGAACATTTCAAACTTTGAAACACCCTTGTTTTGGCTTCGTATACAACAGATTTCGTAAAAGGTACAATGTTTTAATCAAAAGGATTCTTCTAACAAATTTTCCTTTGCAATTTTTCCGTTCTTAAAACGGAAGCGTCGTTTATCCAGTTTATTTTAAGGTGGTGTAAAGTGACGTCATTGGAATACTGACGTCATTCAAATAAAAACATTTTTACAATGCTTCGCCACATTAAAATAAAAACTGGTCTACTGACCATGACCCCTGCCATAATTATCGAGCAGGCAACGCTGTTTTCGAACTCCTTTCCTTCTGCAGTAAAATTATGGAACAATCTGTAGCCTGATGTTAGAAATTCTTCTTCATTAAAATTGTTAAAAATACAAATGAACAAACACGACCCTGCTGTTTCATGTTATTTTTATGAAGGTGATAGATGGCAACAGATTCTACATGGCCGACTCTGTTTGGGTACCAGTGATTTGAATAGAAATTCCCCCTAGCACTTTATACCAGTACTACTACAACAAATTTGTACATGTGACAGATATCCCTTCTTGTATTTGTGGCCATCCACTGATCCAGTTGATACCATTTTTGTTTTGTTTTGTTTTTAAATGTTTTTGCCCAATATATTCTGCAGGTCGCAATACCCATTTACTGAACTATTATAATCTCAAGTGTCATACTTTACTATTTGGAGATTCAAATATAGTGTTCAAGATAATATCTCTATATTTAAAATTGTTCAGAACTGTTTTTATTAATAGTAAGCGTTTCGACATCAGTTAAAGCTGTTATGTCTGGATATCATATAACATCATGCAGAAATATGAAATACAAGCTCAAATGCACTTTTAAAAAACTCGTGCGTGTTCGCTATGAACGGATATCGTCAAAAGTATACGCTCGATTTGTAGTCATTGCCGCCATAGCTCGGCAAAGTTCAAACGACAGCCTGTTGTCAGTTTCAGTTAGCACGTGCGGTTGTCGATTTCAAATTGTAGGGTTCGTCTCAAAAAATTAAAAGAGAAATACACTGTACGAAGAACGTTCGTTTGATGATACGGTACAAGAATCTTTCGTTAAAACCGGTTTGATCATGACAACGTATTAAACTTCTTATTTCAGAATTAATATTTTATAAAGTGTTAGTAGAACTTTCAAAGTTTAGTTTGTATACTAGAAACACATTAATCATGTATATATTGTTTAATAAAATATTATTTCGTTTGAAAAGTGTAAAGTGTGTGTGTGTGTGGGGGGGGGGGGGGTGTTGAAGACATCAAAGTTAGAGCATATTGGTTTAATAATCATCCGACGCCATACAACCGTAAATAAAATGTGTTGAGTGCGTCGTTAAATAAAACATATCCTATCCTTCCTTCCATCTGATGTTGGATGTCAAAACATTTGGTAATGTTTACATGTAATCTAAGAGAGGAATTGGGTGCATGTGTGGGGGAAGGGGTAATGGAGGTAAAAAACCATTACTTGCCCAAGCTTTAAAAAAAAATTGAAATGTATTTTCTGGGGGATCATGGCCCCATATAAACTTCGCTCAACACAGTCTATAACCCCAACCCCGCTGAAATCCCTGCACACATGCCTTGGAAACCCACTACATTGGTGTGGGTTTTTTTTAGCAAGGAATCGTTTATATGGACCACAGACAGGATATCACATACAATGGACTTTTATATA
>JAECMU010240704.1:0-10968 GCA_016106625.1 Dracogyra subfuscus | reverse complement strand
ATAGACGCTACCCGTTATCTTAGAACCGAGCAGCTTGACCCCCTATTTTCTCGTGTTCACTTTAAGTGTGAGGGGTGGTAGTATTTATATATGTGGCGTTTATGTCTATTGATTGCTGTAGGTTGGAGGTTTAGCCACATGTTACTATTGTCGTTTATGGGATTTGATTTTGGTAGTATACACCTTATAACATGTGCAAACGTTTTACCAAAGATGTGAAAAAAAGGATGCACAAGATCCAAATATGGAATAGCATCAGCCATCATTTTGGTCAGTGATGCATCATTTTCAGTATCAAATTGCTGCTTCATCTTTAGCTGGTCACATAAAACCTGTCTTAGATAATACTAGGTGAGACTGACATATCTCCCTGTCTTGCAACTGTGGAGTTATTGCAGAAGCAAAACGGGTACGTCAGTGTGTGGACTGTTTAAAACATTGTTTTCTCTGCCCATTTTCCTGCATTATAATTGACTGGTGTTAGCTTCGTCGTGGTTGGATCTCAGTGCACTGCCCTCTTTAACAACGTTAGGGTCGCACAGCTTTTTTGTGGATGGTCGGATAATTGAAACCACAACTATCTTTTTTTTACCTATTAATCCAGTATATCTAAGCCAAAATTACTGTGGACCGAGAACAAACTGCAGCAGAAGGTTTCTTTGTTTTATATTGTTAAGATGGCTGCACTGACATTGTATTCAAAGACACCCAAAATCTGATGCAGGGAAGGGTGCTAATTAGCATAAATGTTTAATCCTTAATATAATATTACAAAATGGTAGGCAACATGATAACAATTACTGTCATCAGTCTTCGCCATGAGTAAAATCAAGGCGAGCTGTAGATCACTCTCCGTAATTGAGCCAGGCGAGCAATCGCTCTCCTTATTAAATATGTTTGTACAAATGTGCCATGTATTACTGTATAACGTTACGTTATCGATCGCTATTGCGCGTACATTTCTGAGACCTTTGTTCAGTCCGATTTTCATACGTAGTTCAGGTGAGTAATTACTTGCGAGTATGTTTTTCTAACTTCAATTTAATTTAAAAAAAAATCATAGCTAAAATTTAAGGCGATCGATACGCCGCTCGTCTTAAACATTTGAGGCGTGTGCGGAGGCGAGCGCGAGCGATCGCTCGCCTTTCATGGCGAAGACTGGTCATGTTGACGTAATTTGTCTCGGAGGAAAGTGAATGTCTAAAATATACGGTTTGTTTAAATGACAAGTGACACATTTGGGTTTGGATACACCACATGCACTGGAGCATAATTGTGTAAAGTCACAATTTATTTTATATTGGCACCTTACAAGATTCAGATTGGAGCTTGTGAGAGAATCGTTTCGTTTAGGTTCATATGTCTTCCTTATGAACAGCCATTCTTTCTCCTACATGTTGCGGTGTCTCCCATTGTGTTGAGAAAGATTCTTTCTCCTACATGTTGTGGTGTCTCCCATTGTGTTGAGAAAGATTCTTTCTCCTACATGTTGTGGTGTCTCCCATTGTGTTGAGAAAGATTCTTTCTCCTACATGTTGCGGTGTCTGCTTCTAAAATATCTTAAGGCATGCTCATTGTATTCCATGTTCACATAACCCACGGAAGTTGTTTAATCAAGGTTATCCCGCCATGGGACCCGGGACTGGCGAAGTCAGCCCCTGGACCCATGGTGGGCGTGCCTGAACCTTAGGGACAGGGGCACGTTAAAAGAATACCCATACCCATAATCAAGGTTATGCCATTCAAAGACTCAGTATTGTTGTCCAAAAGTTAGAGATTATTTCCCCTGCGCGTGCTGTAACCACCGTGGTGCAGGGGTGTAACATTATCTTTGAGACTGGCCAATACAGCACAAATTGAAGTTTGGAGTAAAATTCGGTGATATTTGTATTTGTATTTTTGTACAGTTCTTTACACTGTTTTTGTTTCAACCTTGAATATTTATATTGATGTTGATCATCACTTTGTGTATTTGCATTACCATAGTTTGACACCCAGTATCCAATGTATTTTTCGTGCTGGTGTGTCGTTAAACATTCATTAATTCATTCATTCATTCATTCATTTATTTAGAGATTATTTCAGATATGACACATTACTGACTAATTGTGTATGATGATATACTCTATACACTATTTTGATTTTGTACAAACATGTTCGTGTTTTTTTAGTCAAAACTACTGTACATATTAAATTGTTTGTCATCGCTGAAATGAAAACAATGGATGTGACAACTGATGGCCGTGCTTGTGTCAGGTGTCACAGTTGCTAATATTTGGTGAACATCTAATATCAGAGTTTTAACACAGATTCACGAGTATGTGTCATCAGGATTGTATATAAATATATTCACGAAGTACTCTTTTGTGCAGATTTAAATGTGTCAAACCAGTTTTGAGAAGTGCAGTTCACCCGGTCAACGAGTTAGAATTTGGATTAAGGTAACAGACTGGCAGACGAATACAAATATTAATGCAGATGAAGATAGTAACTGTGTGTGTGTGTGTGTGTGTGTGTGTGTGTGTGTGTGTGTGTGTGTGTGTGTGTGTGTGTGTGTGTTGTTCTGTGGGTTTTTTTTTATTCTTTGGGATTTGTTTTTTTTTAATTGTTATTTGGGACCAAAAAAATGAAACAGAAAAAAGGAAAATATGTTATGTACGGAATTAGCATCGAAAAAACAAGTGAAAGTGCGAAGAAGGTATTTTAGAAATAAATATATCTCAATATTATATACATTTCCTCAGCTTTTAAGCTACTTGAAATACATTATACCACTGCTCCCATGTTTTCTTAAAGTGTCCATAATTACCAACTTTTCTCTAATTATAGTTCTTAAGGCAGACAAGAGTTGGGTTGTTTTGGTTTTTTTTGGTTTTTTTCCCCATTGTATACATGTAGTACTTTATGTTCATAATTAACCAACTCATTGCATATGTATTTGGATTTTTAAACAGATCCCAAATTGCGATATGTTTATCTATATTTATGCATTCTCCTATAGTACCATATATCCAGTTTGTACTATTTTTTCACAATTCTTTAACATAATAACAATCATAAAATAGATGTCCAACGATATTTGAATTCATGTATACAGAAACGTGTTAGTAGTAAAACATGTGTGCAAAAGTATGTATTGGCACCAGTGTAAAGTTATATATATCTTACACATTGTAAACTATATTCCATTCTGCTGGTGAATAACTAAAACCTTTTTATATTGTTTTTTTTTTTAAATATTATTTTAACTGAGACTTTGGAATAGCTGTTGTGTAGAATAGTAATTTATATATTTCTCTACATGACGTTGAGACTTGTGGGCCGTTATGGTATAATGCTTATTTTAAAGGCAAAACACTATTTATTAAACAGTAGTATAATAAAATTATTATATATATTCGAAATATTCTCACAGAACGGGTCACATTATTCCTTTAAAAGACTTGAAGCAAACATATAATATTGGTGGGACGTTTTTAGACTGAAACATTAATATGTAATATAGCTCGAAATTGGAAGGATATTATTAATAAAATACCAGAATTCTGTTTTATATAATATAAGGCTGTGTACCAAACAAGTATCACTAAAAGATTTAGAATATACAGTTCTTCATATAATAACGGCCTCAAATAGCTATTTGTATATACCTGGATTACCCGATGGTGCATTATAGACTTTTTGTCGATAAAGGAAGGAAGGACATTTTTATTTAACGACGCACTCAACACATTTTATTTTCGGTTATATGGCGTCGGATTAACGTCGATAAATAACGTAAATAATGAGCATAATATGCACGGTACGATGCGTTTATTAAACTTGTTTAATAATCACTCACTGACGCAAAGATTTTAATACGGATCACCCTATTTTTTCAACATTATATTAGCGGTCCAGACCAAGACAAAACCTATTAATATAAGTATTTCAACTAAAAAAAAAAATACGAAGGAGAAAACGAAGAAGAAAAATAAAGAATTTTTTTTAATAATAATTAAAGTTACAAGCAGTACTGAGACTCCAAGCAATGGCATTTTCAAAACTAGACCACCAAATAAAAACATAAGCCTTGTGGTAATATGCGGGCTTGTTTCAGATCCAATACTGTTTTGTGTTTCACCAATACTGTTTCGTGTTTCACCAATACTGTTTCGTGTTTCACCAATACTGTTTCGTGTTTCACCAACACTGTTCTCTGTTTCAGCAATACTGTTAAGGTTTTCACCAGTACTGTTTTGGGTTTCACCAATACTGTTTCGTGTTTCACCAATACTGTTTTGTGTTTCAGCAATACTGTTAAGGTTTTCACCTGTACTGTTTTGTGTTTCACCAATACTGTTAAGTGTTTCACCAGCACTGTTCTCTGACTCATCAGGACTATTTTGTGTTTCACAAATAATTTTCATTGTTTCACCAGCACTGTTCTATGTTTCACCAATACTGTTACGATTTTCACCTGTACTGTTTTGTGTTTCACCAATACTGTTCAGTATTTCACCAGCACTGTTCTTTAACTCATCAGGACTGTTCAGTGTTTCACTAGCACTGTTCTCTGACTCATCAATACTGTTAAGTGTTTTATTAGTTCCGCTCTCTTTTCCTTCCAACTGCTTATTCGCCCTTTCTTGTAAGTTGTCATACTTTGACTCAAAATCGCGTCTTGTAATTCCACCTTCGTCACCAGTAACCTGGTTAGTAGCAGGATCTTCGGCTGCCTCACAATGCACCTCAATACAGTGAATACCTGCTGGGTTACACATGTTAGGTTTCACAGAGCCCAGTGAACTATGATTTAGACCAACTGCACCGCTGTCGCCATTGGATGGTGATAAAGTAAATGAAGTCACCAAGTTTTGTTTTCTGTTATGGTGACCGTTCATGTTCTTCAGTATTCTGGAAGATTGTTCCTGAGATCTGGGTCTACAGATTCTTCTGAAGAAAAAAAAAGAATGATAATAATGTTTTCCGTGGTATAATTACTTTCATTTTACCCATTACTAATGACTATATCATATGAATAATATATATATTATATTGCTTGGTTACCAGTGAATTTGTAAAGTACTTATGTAAACCAATTATTTAATATGAACACAAAACGATTATCATTGCATGTATTACAAGTTTAGTAGAAAGAGATCTTTTTAAATATTTTCACTCGAGATATTTGCTATGAAACTGAAACGTGTAGAACATTCAATAAATGTGCTTTGTTGATAGTGGTTTTTACCCTAACGTCTTAATTTTCTGATCTGATTTTGATAGACGTCAAACATACCTCGCTTAATAATAGATTTGGGTGTGGGGGTGTTCAGTTTACATTTGATATATGCAATATTCTTCGTGAACTTATTTAATATTTAATTGTGCTCAACAATCAAAGCTGATGTGTCGTAGGCGTCATTGTCTTTTGTGGGTTTTTGTTTTGTTTTTGCTGTTGTTGTTTTGTTATTTGTTGTTGGTGTTTTGGGGGTTTGGGGGTTTCATGTGGGATAAAAGAGAGTCGTTATTTGTTTTTCCATTTGGAAGGGGAATGGGGTTCGTTTGTTGATGTGAAGCTAGATTTATATTTCACCGCCGACTCTTATTGGTGTCTGATTGCCCCAATCTCGCTTCTGTTCAAACCTAATCCTTATTTTGTTTGTGAATGTAACAAGGTTCATATTGACATTTGGTGCCTCCTCGTTCGACCTAATAAAAAATAAATTCCGTTTCGCATTAGGTCGGCAGTCAAAGTATGAACTGACCTAAAGAATATAGTTTTGTGTTGAAACATCACGCTACACTTTATCGTTAATTATGTTATCAGACATTGCTGATTACAATGCTGTCACGGGTAATGCATTTCTAAACCTGTTTAAGAAGTTCTATATTTAATCATATCTGTTAAAGGGACATTCCTGAGTTTTCTGCGATGTTTTAAGATGTTATCGACTAATAAATTATTTCTACGATTAAACTTACATATTAAAATTATTTTCTTGTTTAGAATATTAGTGGCTGTATAGTAAACGAGTTTCTGATCGTTCTAATATTTGTATTAGGTTAATTTTCATTTTATTTCCTAAAACATATTGTTTCGTACGTACGAAATTATTTGAAAACAAAATCCAGTGTGGGCTTCTTAAAAATATTAAGACTACCAGAAACACATTGAATATACAGACACTGATTTTCTAAACAAGAAAATATATTTAATATGTAAGTTTAATCGTAGAAATATTTTATTAGGCCGAAACATCTTACAATGCAGCAAACTCGGGAATGTCGCTTTAACGGGAACGGTATTGCCCATGATGTGTTTTGTTTGTTTTGTGTTGATGGGTGATATTGAATTATGTAGTCATTGTTACATAATAATTGTCTAATTTTGAGTTATGAACGCATCTAAGCGACTCTTCTATTCGTATGGCATGTTTGGTATCAAGTGAAACGTCTGTATAAGCATGGCCTATTTGACACATTATTACCGGCCTCGGTGGCGTCGTGGATAGGTCATCGGTCTACAGGCTGGTAAGTACTAGGTTCGGTCTAGACATGGGATTTTTAATCCAGATACCGACTCAAAACCCTGAGTGAGTGCTCCGCAAGGCTCAACGGGTAGGTGTAAACCACTTGCACCGACCAGTGCTCCATAACTGGTTCAGCAAAGGCATGGTTTGTACTATCCTGCCTGTGGGAAGCGCAAATAAAAGACCCCTTGTTGTTAATCGACGTAAGAGTAGCCCATGAAGTGGTGACAGCGGGTTTCCTCTCAAAATTTGTGTAGTTCTTAACCATATGTCTGACGCCATATAACCGTAATTAAAATGTGTTGAGTGCGTCGTTAAATAAAATATTTCTTTCTATTTGACATATTAAAAACTGTTTCTAGGATGTTAATATTTTAATTATGTTCTGCATTTCTACAAAGTAGCTTGGCGTGAACTTTCAAAAGACTTTGTAATGATATCTGTAAAGATTTTAAGTGTACACTTGGATACCCCGCAGGTATAATCTCTGCAGCATATCCACAATGTGTCATTGATATAATTATAACACGTTTAAATTATATATATATTGTGCTTGGATATTTAATGACCGTTGTTTGCGAAGGAGAATGTGTCTTTAAAAAGACGACGTGCTGTAACCGATATATCTTTCTGCATGGACCTTAATCACGAGAATATCAATGTCATGTTTGCGATTCAGACAAGTCCTTTGTGTAGTCCTATGCAGAATCGTTGCGTATGTAACCGTGACGGAGTGTTATAAATTGCGTGTGATAAGTATTTTGTTTAAAATTTGTTTTAAACATACACAGGTTTACGTGTGCGCACACACACACACACAACTTACACAACACACACTTACGTACGTTCATACATGCATGCCAATATATCATTATCAATATTATATGAAATGTATTGGCATTATCCTAAACTGTAAATGTTTTTAACGTGTATATATATTTATTTATTTTTTAATTATAATTCTTGGTTTTTTTGGTTGTTTGTGTCGTTGTTGTTGTTTTGTTTTTGGTAGGATTGTTTGGGTGTTTTGGGGGGATATTTTGGGTGTTTTCGTTTGATGCAACGTATATTTGCAAATAAAAGACGCCTTGCTGTTAAACTTGTGTTGCTTTCTCCAGATGTAGTCCGTTTGTGTTAAACAGGATCCAATGGATTGTCATATAACTCTATAATAAATGGGGCAGGACATACCTCGATGTGCGGTCGTTTTGGGATCGATTCCCGTCGGTGGGGCAATTGGACTGTTTCTCGCTCCAGCCAGTGCACCACGACTTGCACGCCAAAGGCCGTGATATGTGATATCCTGTCTATGGGATGGATATATAAAAGATCCCTTGCTGCTAATCGAAAACCGGACTCGGTGGCCTAGCGGTTAAGTCGCCGGAAACAGGCTGGTAGGTACTGGGTTCGCAGCCCGTTACCGGCTCCCACCCAGAGCGAGTTTTTAAGGACTCATTGGGTAGGTGTATGGCCGCTACACCCTCTTTTCTCTTTCACTAACAATAACAACTAAGCCACTAATTTCTATTCTGTCCTGGACAGACAGCTCATATAGCTGAGGTGTGTGCCCAAGACAGGCGTGCGCTATAACAGCTTGCTCTGAATGTGCACGTTAAACAATATTGAAAATGAAAATGAAAAACTAATCGAAAATAGTAGCCCATAAAGTGGCGACAGCGGGTTTCCTTTCTAAATATATGTGCGGTCCTTAACTATATGTCCGATTTCATACAACAGTAAATAAAATGTGTTGAGTGCGTCGTTAAATAAATAAAAAAAACCTTCCTTCCTTAATTCAGCAGTTTGAGACAGTTTTATTGTGTTCAATTCCAATTTCTATTTTTGGCTTGCCTTTTACATTTATAGCCCAGTGGCAAAGCGTCCGCTTCATGCGTGGTCGGTTTGGGATCAGTCCCCGTCGGTGGGCCTATTGGGCTATTTCTCGTTCCAACCAGTGCAACACGACTGGTATATCAAATGAAGTGGCATTTTCTATCCTGTCTGCGGGATGGTACATATAAAAGAAAAAGAAAGAAAGAAAGAAATGCTTTATTTAACGGCGCACTCAACACATTTTATTTACGGTTATATGGCTTCAGAAATATGGTTAAGGACCACACAGATTTTGAGAGGAAACCCGCTGTCGCCACTTCATGGGCTACTCTTTCCGATTAACAGCAAGGGATCTTTATTTGCGCTTCCCACAGGCAGGATAGCACAAACCATGGCCTTTGTTGAACTAGTTATGGATCACTGGTCGGTGCAAGTGGTTTACACATACCCACTGATCCTTGCGGAACACTCACTCAAGGTTTGGAGTCGGTATCTGGATTAAAAATGTCATGCCTCGACTGGGATCCGAACCCAGTACCTACCAGCCTGTAGACCGATGGCCTAAACACGACGCCACCGAGGCCGGTACATATAAAAGATATCTAGCTACTAATGGAACGATGTAGGTTTCCTATCTAAGACTATATGTCAGAATTGCCTTAATGTTTGACAACGTGTTCTAGTGGTGTCATTAAACAAAACAAACTTTATTTTTTTACAATTGATAAGTTTATGCTTTTGTAATATCTTATTCATTTGGTGACTTCTGTGTAAAATATGTTTGTGAAAATATATAGAAAGAAATACATTTGTATTATTAGAGTTATGTGTAGTGACATCATTATATCATTAGTATCCTTCCTGTTCTCAATTGCAGTTAAGACTGGACCATTTCCGTCTGTTTTTAAACTTCAGTGTTTGATTAAAGTTTCTGGATATTGTTTTCTAATGAACATCTAGTTCTTGGAGATGTTTTTACACACTTGTATCTGACATTATCGTCACAATACGTGATACTAAACTAAATGGAATATTACGTTTTGTATTTTTAGGGTAGTATAAGTTTAAATAACATCTATCAGTTAATTTACTGTAAATCTCAACTTTACAAAGAACACTCCCTGACCTCGATTTTAAATACAAACATATGTCTACAACCGGAAAAGTGATTTTTGAGGACGCCAATATATCAGAAAGGAGACTGTCCTATCTCCATGAAATATCCAGTTTACGAGAACAGGGGTATTTAATAGTGTATCAAGATGATACCTTGGTGAATGTCAACCACACAACATCCCACCACTGGACAGATATCTATCCAGGCACAAGTATCGCCAATCACCTGCCGAAATCAGACGCTGCTGATCGAGTTCCTAAACTCTGTTCGGTGACTAGGAAGGGAAAAAGACTTATTATTTAGCATGCTGGCTGTGATAAATATGGATTGATAGATGGCTGTGAATTGATCTTTGAGGCTAAAATAACAGACGGAGACTATCATGGTGATATGAATCATGACAATTTTATCAAATGGTTTGAAGAACAACTTATGCCTTCTCTACCAGAACCTTCTGTTATCGTCATGGATAACGCAAGCTACCACAATAAATTAACTGAGATTACACGATGTCGTGCACTAAACGCTAAAAAGGAAGAAATTCAGTCGTGGCTACGAAACAAAAATATACCTTTTGAGAGTAATATGACAAAGCCAGTTCTTTATGAACTTGTGAAAAGTAACAAATGTGCACAGTAATTTGTTACTGATGATATTGCTGAACGCCATGGGCACGTGTGTCTAAGTCTGCCGCCAAGACATTCTGAACTCAATCCGATAGAACTGATCTGGAGTCAAGTCAAAGGCACATAGCTCGTCATAATGATGGTAAAATGACCACGGTGCGCAGAGAACTTGCACATGCATTGAACTCTGTCACACCTACACACTTCTCTGACGCAGTTAAACATGTATTAAATATCGAAGATTTTAGAAAACAAAATAGTTTTATAAGAAATAAAATACCCTCTGTGATAGTCCCCCTTTAACGAAGATAGTGATGAAGAAATGAGTTCGGCGACTGATTAGGTTATTTCTCCATACCCATTAGGAGTATTACTTTAATGTATGCATGAACTCTTTAACACCAAAAGCAATTTATTTCCATATCATTCACTATCAAACAACCTAACAACCTATAAACTAATCGACTAGAAATGCATATAGACCACACATACATACGAGAGAAATGTTTATTTAACGACACACTCAACGCATTTGATATACGTTTATGTGGTGTCAGACAAAACGGTTAAGGACCATTATGATAATGAGAAAGAACGTCGCTACCGCTACATGGGCCACTGTTTCCGATAAGCAATTTTTATAAGCAATAAGGGACGTTTTATATGCACTATCCCATAGACAGGATAGCACATACCACAGCCTTTATATATCAGTTGTGGTGCACTGGCTGGAACTAGACACAACCCAATGGGTCCACCATGTGGGATCGATCAGTCGACCTACCATGAGCGAACGCTTTACCTCTGAGCTACGTCCCGCTCCATATACAAAAGAAGCCTTAAGTTGGGTTGGGGTTGTGCAGAGGGTCACACCTCC
>JAECMU010240579.1:1345-17145 GCA_016106625.1 Dracogyra subfuscus | reverse complement strand
TTTGGTCTAGTTGATATTAAGTCAGGACTAGTAAATTTTAAGACACACTAGTCCACTGGTCTAGTAGTAAATAAAGTTAACGTCGAACCCTGTTAATGTAAACCAGATTGTTTTAGTCATGAGTAATAATATGTTAATCATTTGAATCTGCAATAACCCTAATGATTCTTATGTTTTGACTTAATTTTGTGATTTTTGGTAATATCTATTTCTTTCTAGACCCTGACCCAGGAACTCAGACATTCAGAAGTCACGGCAACCAGACAGAATGAGTTCATTAATGCCAAACTCCGAGACGTGAGTATTCCAGCTGTAACAGTGTCATATGTTGTTAGCAGGTGTTAATGTGCCTTTAGTTTTTCACTTTTTTTAACTTACTGGCCTCGGTGGTGTCATGGTTAGGCCATCGGTCAACAGGCTGGTACATGTAGGTACTGGGTTCAGATCTTAGTCGAGGCATCAGATTCCAAAACCTGATGATTAGGTGTAAACCACTTGCACTGACCTGTGATCCATATCTGGTTCAACAAAGGCCATGGTTTGTGGTATCCTGCCTATAGGATGCACAAATAAAAAATCCATTGCTGCTAATCGGAAAGAGTTGCCCATGAAGTGGTGACAGTGGGTTTCCTCTCAAAATCTGTGTTGTTCTTTACCATATGTCTGATGCCATATAACTGTAAACAAAATGTGTTGAGTGTTAACTAAAGCATTTCTTTCTTTCTTTCTTTTTAATTTTGTGTGTTCAAGTTTTATTTTATTGTGACTTCCATTGAAGATAGTTTGTTACTGTAGGAATTAAGTATCTAACAAATCATCTGAAAACATCCCTATGTCATGTATGACCACTGTCCTCTTATGCATGTTGACATACACATACTCATATATGGGTATGTGGATGTGTTTAAATATATATACTGGTTCATAATATTATTGGGGTTTTTTTACTAAACAGATGACTGACTACAATGTGACCAAGGAGCAAAATGCATTAATGAGACATGAACTGGAAACTCTTCGAACGTGAGTGAAAATATGTTCTTTGTTATATACAAGCATGGTTATTCCTTTTATGAAAACAGGCATAATATGTTTTTCAAGATACTATTTATAGGGTAGACAGTTCAGTAACTAATTAATCTATTTTCAGGTGAAATATAATTGTAAAATAATATCTATTTTAAGATTATAATGATTTTTAACACCAAAATTGTATTTTTAGAAAAGGCTCTATTATTGAACTACGGCTAATATTTGAGATACTGGTGTAAAACATCTTGAAGGTTTTAAAGTGGTTATTTATTTTTGGTAAAGAGTACCTTGGATTTGTTTCTAATTGGAATGTTGACTCCAGACTCTGTTATTTTACAGGAGATTGTCCGAGCTTCTCATGATGAATGAACGAGAAAGAGGCAGTAAGTATTCTTGATTTCAGCTGCCAAACATTCATTTCTTATAATATTTTTAAAACTATCCAACCCCCCACCCCACAAACAGAAAGCAAAAATAAGAATACCCCCAAAAATGATGTGTATTCCAGCATTAAAAATCTTTTATAATCTTTTGTATAAAAATAATGTTTGCATGTTAAATTCATTCTTTAATCCTATATTGCTCAGATGAGCCTATGTCTAAAACTATGACACAACAAACAACCACTGTAGACACTGTTCACACTACATGACTGTTGTATTCCATATTTTAATAAGCAGCACTTGTGTGTCTGTTATTCGCAGGACAAGAGGAGTTGCTGCGAGACTTGCGCCGACCCAGCCCAGAGACTCTGATGCTGCAGCGCGACCTGGAGCGAGCGCGGGAAAGTCTGCGCCAGGAACAGCTTGTCTTCGAACAGCAGAAACACCTGCTGGAGGTCCGCCTCAAGGAAGAGGTAATTCTTATCTACTTGACTGTCTTTGAGTTTCTGTAGACATTAAATACAAGTAGGCCCATTGGGCTATTCTTGCTCCAGCCAGTGCACCATGACTTGTGCATCAAAGGCCATGGTCTATTCTATCCTCTCTATGGAATGGTGCATTTAAAACATCCCTTGCTGCTAATCGAAAAGAGTAGTCCATGAAGTGGCAACAGTGGGTTTCCTTCCTCAATATCTGTGTGATCCTTAACCATATGTCCGACACCATATACCGGTAAATAAAATGTTTGATTAAATAAAACATTTCCTTTACTGTGGATTTTTCTCTCTTGCAAAGTCAGATATTATACCCACAACAGGTGTGCTTGAATAGTTTTATGGTGGAAGCATGCCAAAAATGTCCCATAACCATACCATGTTTCCGTCTCGATCCTGTGTAATGTTCCATAACCATATCATGTTTCCATCTCGATTCTGTGTAATCACAAGGTAACATCGTTATTAGTAGCTTGTCGAGTGAATGTGAGATGTTTGTCTCCCTTGTTGTAAGTACTCTCAAGGATACATTTATGAAAGATTATCAGCATGTATTTGTTTTATATGTATTGTACATGGACAATGTATGACAGATGCACATTGATAAACATCTGTGGTTATCGTTGATTGTGAAATATACATGGCCATTGGAGAATTTTACACACAACTAAGGGGTTCATATATTTTTTAGTAAATTAGTCTCTGTATCTTCAGAAGTTGTTTAACAGGATTTAAACTCTTAATTCTTCAAACTGCTAGTTAATGTTGAATTAGCAAATATATTTGATAATTAATTTGAAAAGTTGTGAAATCAAGAAGAAGCATGTTTAATTAATTTATTTTGGGGTACTTTTTTTTAAATAATTAATTTGGTTATATACATCTTTAAAGAAATTGTCAGTGTTAAGCCCTGGATTGAGAGTGTCTGTTAGCTTTTTGCTTTCCCACTTTATATCACATTTCTAGTCCTTCCAACTTCGTTGTTACTGTAGATTGACAGGAATCGTGAACTTGTACACACAGTCGTATTCATTGTTACTGTGGGTTGACAGGAATCGTGAACTTGTACACACAGTGTCGTATTCATTGTTACTGTAGATTGACAGGAATCCCTCCAGTACACACAGTGTCGTATTAGTTGTTACTGTAGATTGATAGGAATCGTGAACTTGTACACACAGTGTTGTATTCATTGTTAACTTGTACACACAGTGTCGTATTCGTTGTTACTGTAGATTGACAGGAATCGTGAACTTGTACACAGTGTTGTATTCATTGTTACTGTAGATTGACAGTAATCGTGAACTTGTGCACACAATGTTGTATTCATTGTTACTGTAGATTGACAGGAATCGTGAACTTGTGCACACAGTGTCGTATTCGTTGTTACTGTAGATTGACAGGAATCGTGAACTTGTACACACAGTGTTGTATTCATTGTTACTGTAGATTGACAGGAATCGTGAACTTGTACACACAGTGTCGTATTCATTGTTACTGTAGATTGACAGGAATCGTGAACTTGTGCACACAGTGTCGTATTCGTTGTTACTGTAGATTGACAGGAATCGTGAACTTGTACAGCATTATGAAGAGCAGACTCTACAGATGAAGGAGATGAACCGTGAAGTTGTTGATTTACGTCAACATCTTGCCATGACAAACCAAGGTAAATCATCACAGAAATTATAACTTTGGTAAATAAAAGTGACAGACACTGGTTTTTAAACACTACGACACATTTTCCATTATTAAAGCCATTTTTTAACATTTAAAATTAGAAGTAGCTAACATTTTGTTATTTAGAATATTATTTTTCATACACTTAAAGTGATTCTGGTCATCCAGGTTTTTGTAATACCTCAAAATAAATTTTTCATAATTCTATTCATCTCCAAAGTAATAGTTATGAAGACACGCTATAGTTATTTTTAGACAGTATTTCACTGTTTAAACATTGCAGAATTTAGCTTCTCTCTGTTCGAAATATCTTAAAGGTTGGTAAATTAATAATCTTATAGACTTAAAACATGTTAATCAGTTACTGTACCCCTGGTTAAATTATTTATTTGTATACATTAACCTGACCTGTGATCTTAATGCATTCCCACTTTCAAATCTTATGGATTATTCGGTAATGGAATTTAGTGAAACTTTATAGGTATATGATTGGCTGTAGTTGTTTGGACCAGTCCATTAGATAGGGTAGAGAATCCACTGAGGGTAGAGGTCATGTTAAGCATTTTTTGTCTATGATGGTATAGTTTAAAAAAATTATGCTTTCAGCTTTGAGTAATGAAGTTTATAGGAAACCACCAGGTCCAGATGAAGCAAGGTTGGTTGTGTTTAATAACAACAGTTTGAAAGTTATAAACGAACAAGAGTTGTAAATGAAATTTTCTTTAATTTAAAAGAAACACCAAAACTGATTATCTGTAATCTATCAATTTTTCTTTTAAATTGTTTGACATCCAATAGCAGATGATTAATTAATTAATTAATTAATGTAGTTTTGTGGTGTCGTTAAACAAAACAAACTTTGACTTTTTTTAAATTGTACAGATCAAATAGAGGATCATTCTATGTCAAATTGCCCAATGGCCTAATTCTCTCTCCTTTTGATTTTGTTTGATCTTTAACATTTTAATTTGATCAGACATATAGTTCCTGAGTTGTGGCCAATTAATCTTTTATTATTTTGGCCAAATTGTGTGTGGCCTCCAGTATCCAGATCACTATAGCCCTGTGTAGTAACTTGACAAGTGGATCTTTTTCAGGTCAGTCAATCTATCCCAGATTTCACAGGTATCTCACCATCATGTTGCTGGTAGTCATAGCAACAGATCACGTTCCCCTCACCTGCGGTTTGAAGATAAAGATGTTTACAATGATGTACTGCTCGAAGACGATTATGTGATGCCGAAACGATACGATCGGTTGTCAGAAGACGATGACGTTTCCTCCACAACATCCTGTGACGTGATAGCTGAAACAAAATACAGACTAAAGAACTTGGAGAAAGAAGCTAATGTGAGTATCGGTCATCTTACTCCTAAATGTTTTCAGGTGACTTGTAAAACCAAATGTGAAAGATAGATTTTATGTCATTTGTCATCATGGGCTTTTACTTAAGTTAGGTTTTCAATGGTGTTAAAATGGTAAATTACATTTTACTTATTTTCAGAAAAACAAGAAATAGTTGGGATGTACCCAATTAAGGACTGGTTGATTGCATAGTAATATTATTGTTAAACCACTGATGACTGTAATGAATTTGAGCTGTTTTTAAGCTGGGAAGATGACTTGGACCCTGGATATGCCTGGTTCTGGTTTTGTGATGATGATGATAGCTCTGTTGACATTTGCTTTTGCCAGTAGTAGAACAACTTACTTTTAGATTATTTTAAATGAACTATCTAGTAATCTGGATGATCCTGTTGGATTGCAGAATGTATGTTTCTTAAAAACAGTAACTATAGATACAGAAACATCACTAGTCTGTCAAAGGTGAAGATTTTGTAGTAAATACATTATATAGCAATGTGCTAATTGTGGTTATGTTTGCATGTACATTTTAACTTGGTAATAATCCAGTGGTTTATAGTACATTTTTAACTTGGTAATAATCCAGGTGTTTACAATATATTTTGTGTTCCTTTTAGAATCTAGAACTGGCGTATCAGGATTTCCACCATCAGATGACAAACATAGCTGCCATCCCAGACCCTGTCACATCCTCACTCAACAAAGGTTGTCCACTTGTTCCAGGCAGGATTGCTAGAGATTCATTATACGGCTGGGGGGGTTTTAGGCTACAGAGCAACACCTGGCAAACGATGCATATTTGATGTAGCAAGTTACACTGTACATGCTGAAATTGGTTTGCTAAAACGAAAACAGTATTACAAATATAAATAAAGTCTTGCAATGTTAAGTTTTGACTGCAGTGAATTAAGGGGAGCCCAAATTTGACTAAATCAAGAGTATGAGAATAATTGTTGGAATGCTTCTTGGTTGGGGTTTCCATCTTCTTCTCATTCTTTTACTCCCTGAAGATCTATCCACACATCCTATCCTTAAATGTCTTTTATCATCTAACTCCACATACATCTTTAAATGTCTTTTATCATCTAACTCCACATACATTCCTATCCTTGTCTTTTCAACCACTACAACTGCTGGCTTCTTACTGCTGTGGGCACAACACACCGTTCTTTTCCTGTGAGTGATGGGAGAATGATATAGATCAGAGTGATGATTATCACAAAAAGAAACAAACTGTAAAAACTATTTTATACTTATATCAACAAATCCGAGTTCTGTCTGGTTATTTTAATTTCTGATGACTGTTTTTGCAGGTTCCAGACAAGACGTTGTGATAAGTCCTATTGCCAATGAACGTCCAATGTCTTCCACACCCTACAAACAAAGTCACCATTCTCAAGCCTATCAAGACGGTAGATCCAGTTCTTTGATGTTGTTTATATATTGTGAACGTATTTTGGATTCATCTCATCTATCAGTTCCCATATCTTGTTGTGGACAAAATAGAAGTAGTAAAACAATAAGTATATTGTGTTATATTATATACATAGCAGTGAAATATATAGATCTACAGAAACCATAAATGTCCTATCCGGTGAAAAGTCAAATTTTCACTGTATTTTAGCTACAGTGAAAATATAGAAGTCGTATTTACATTTTTGTAAAAGTGCATGATTAAATTATCTCCCTTTGTCTTGGTTCTTCGTATTTAAATTTGCTGATTACCAATACATCTAATTGTATTTGAAAAAAAAGAAGTAATTTAAACAAAGGGATACGAAGTGCAATGACGATAAAATATCTAAAATGAATTGAATATGAAGCTAAATAATGATGACACGATGTAGTAAGAATTTAATGGCTTTCGATTCGTTTTGTTTTTGTGGAAGTTTTTAGAGGATTGCTTTGTCAAGTATTATGCAGCGCAGTATTGTTAAATAAATGTTAATAAAGATAAATGTTAATCAGATTTCTTTATAAACATCTATGGTAAAGTAAATTTTCTAGAAAAGTTCCAATGGAAGAAATATATTATGACTTCACTTGTTTTCGATAGGATAAGCGAAAAATATTACCAAAAAGCAAAATATATTGTAAAAAATTGGGAAATATGTATATAATAAATAGACCATTTCATGGTATTTTTCCGAATACAATTTTTATGTCAACTCGTGATGTTTGCAGCGTGATGTGTGAAAACCATATTTTCACTCATTGCTTCACAATTCGTGACAATATGGTTTTCACACACCACTCGTTGACATATTAATTGTATTTCGGAAAAAAGCATGAAATAACCTCTATATATTTAATTTTATTTGTACAGTTACCTTTATATTTAATTAAATGTGTGTGTGTTTTTAAATATACCCTTTCCAAACTGTAACCAGAATTAAAGATGCACAGAATTGGTCCCATAATTTGTGTATGCTTAAGTCCAAAACCCCGTAAACTGCATTAAGCTTTTAACGCTTTGTCTTTTATTATGAAATTTATTCAAATATAATTCAAGAAATTTGTTGAGAGGAATTTGTTGTTGTGTTTGCAGATAGCTTTCAGGAGTTGAGTGGTGGCAAAGACCGATCCAGGGGTGAATCACATCAGCCGATTCCAAAGTTCGACATCTCAAATATGTCGATGAACGAAGCTCAAACAAGTCAGACGTACGTTGGTGAAATGTTTTACGTGTACACACGTTAAGTAGAAGCAGGTTTCTGAGCATTCCCGATAAAACTAAAATACTAAAGTAATATACTGTCTTACTTTTATGTCTCTTCACATTCAGCTCCATGTCTTAAAACATACAAGTCATAGATTCATCAAACTTGCTTTATAGTTGAATCTATAAATGTTCATCTCAAAGCATATGAAATAAAAATTTAAAATACATTAAATTAAAATTTTCGGTTAATTGTTTTAATTTAAAAAACAAAACCATGTATTTAGTTGAACCGTATTATCGAATGTGTTTGTAATAGGCACAACATTTAAATTCATTGGAATTCTTTTTTTTTTTTTAAGTGTCTTCAAATTTAATGGATATATAAATTAAACAGATTATTGTATGTAACAAATGTTTTCATTTATTAAATAAACTGGTCTAGAAACAGTTACAACCAAAAGGGAAGTAACTCTGACTTTGATCTTAAATACACTTGATTATTTGTCAAATGGATCATACAAGGGGTCTTGAAATTTATTAATCTGTGTGTGTGGGGGGGGTGGTGGGCTATTCACCATCTTCAATATGTAACAACATTTTACATAGTACATTTTACCAAGTGTCACCAGCACCAAAGGCAAGTTATTGTAGTAACATCTACCGATTCACATCCCAAGATATATTACAAACAATGTGTTTCTGACTAGACTGGTTCAAGCTGTAAGAACAGATTTGACCAGATATCCCATCTGTTCAGAATTTCTTCCTATTTATTTTTTATTGCAGTATGATATGCTTTCTAATGTATATTTGTGTATATTATGTTTCAAATGCTAAAAAAAAAAAAAAAGGTTTTTTCTTAGCAAATTTAGAGTGATATATAACCTGTTCAGTCAAAATAATAATAATATTTGTTTTTGTTTTTTTGTGCGTTTTTTTCTGGAATACCAAGAAGAAACTCTTTTGGAGAGAAACACGCAGAGATACCAGTGGCTACTGCTATACATTCTTGCAAACTTTTTAAGTATAGACTGAACATGAGTACAATAATAAAATAGGTGCAAATAAGTTTCAACGCACTCATTGCAGAAGCTACATTTTGGTCCTGTTTAACATCAAATAAAAACTTACTTGTTGGAAGAATTCTTTGTGTTATTCCTTTCTGAAACCACTTTAACCTAGTGTCACAAGACTGTTAATGTTTTTCCACCAGGTAAAATCCTTCTATAGCCAAATCATGTTCCCATTTACTAGTATACTTTGGTGATGAAAACAAGTTTCTAATGTAAATTTTATATATATGCTGAGATCCCTTTTTGTTCTTTACAATGTTTTGGCCAAAAGAGGAAATTTTCTGAAAGGGTTTTAAAAGAGAGAAATGGTCATCTTTAAAGTAAAGTAGATTTTAACCCTTCAAAAATTGTTAATGGAGAATGAAACCGTAAAACTCGCAAAAGGTATCATAACTGAATAGGTTACCATATAGAACAAACATATTGTGGATATTTGTAATACCTCTTAAATTCCAATTAGCATTATATATAGTTTTATTATTAATTTTTATCAAAGACTGGTACCAAAGTGGTTCCGAGGCAACATCCTTCTCTTCATGTGTCACTATGTGTTTAAACAATGCAAGAGTGTTCAACACCTCTTTCCAAAAGGTATTTGAAATCATTTTAATGCACTGCCTGTGATAGTCATCACCTATATTAGTAATTAATACATTTCTGGAAGTGAACTGACAGTGAACCAAATGGGACCACAATGATTTGGGACTATTTATAAATCTTATCCAGGTTAATTTATAAAACATTTTAGATTTATCATCTTCAAGCCACCAACATCATTTGTTTGTGTTAAGGTCTTTCTGACAATACGGTCTATGGAGTTCTTCCACATATGAGAGTAAAATAATTGATTAATAATCTTTAATTTATGTCTGTCTGGGTTGGGAATGCCCAGAATAAGATGAATAAGTCTTGATAAAGCTAATGACAACTACAATTCTTCCTAACATGGTAAGCTGTCATTTTGACCAGGAGTTGAGTAATTTGGAAATTTCATTAATGTTTTCTGTATAACTTAAATTTACAATTTAAGTCGGCTCACTGTTTTAATCTGGTGAATGGATGTGTTGTTTTAGAGTCGAGAGGAAGGAGAAGTCTCGGCCAATCACAGTGTCCGATCTCGAAGTGCGACCAGGCTCTCCGAGTATCGTTGTCGTCGCCGGGTCGGAGTCCAGCGCGGGGCACTCGCCTGAGAATGGTGACTCATTATTTTATTCTTGAAAAAAGACTTGTAAAAGTAATGCTCACCCACTATATTACTTTTTCTATGTAAATAGTACAGAGGTCAAAGAGCAGATTTGAAAAGGCATTTCAATGTTTTATAAACATTTTAATGAAGAACTATTTCCTAAACCAGACTATTGAGCTGCTACAAGATTTAAAGACACGGCAAATGGTGGTGTGGTGTCAACTTATGTTGTGTTTTGTGCAAGAAAGATCACATTCTGCGAACTGGAAAGGAAGATATTTAATATTATTATTTAGAATGCATTGCAGTTATTATATCTAACGCGGTATAGTTGTTGTATTCACATTTTACCTCTTTCTATCTCTTCCCTTCATGTGCATTTCTTCCATTTCCTTTCCCTCCCTTTTCCTTGTTTGCCTTCTTTAGCCTTCCTTTCTTTCTTTCCCATACCCTTCCTGACTCTTTTATTTATTTATTTTTCAATTCATTTTCAGTTTCTTGCCATTTGTGTGGTATACATGTACAGTTATACTTAGATTAAATTTCGACTGGTATTGCCATCTTTTATTCCAGTAGCTGAGCCATTACAACAAAGAAGAACAGAATCTGCACTTGAGCCGATCGGAAAACCGGCAGGAGCACTACCCCCTCTCTCACTTGATAGTGCATGGAAAGGTGGTGAGGCTCCATCAGCAGAGACCTTACCCCCACTTTCACTTGACAGTGCCTGGAAGACTGGTGAACCTACAGGGAAACTGCCCCCACTATCGCTCGACAGTGCATGGAAGAGTGGTTAGTCCCAACATATCCATAGTTTGTTATTTTTAATCACATAATTTTCTTAATTTCTTTGATGATGGGTGCACCCACTTGACAAATCTTCTCAAATTAAGAAAGCTAGCCTACACCATGGCACTATTTAACAACTGCTATTGACCTAAATAGGTTTTGCTGTAAAATTAACTACTAACTATTGTTGTATTAAATTTACAGTTTTGGAAAATGATTCTTATTGGTTGAAATAAAAGTGTTATTAAAGCCATATAACAGTTTTGATTGTAGACATTTAGGAAGCCACTGTGTTAAATAGTTCGAAAGATTGTATACAGTTTGGGGGTGGGGGTAATGTAACCAAACTAAACTTATTGTAATATTTGTAAATATATTTTTGAGTTTCATTTCCATTCTGTTTTGGCAGAAGATCTGAAGAAGGCTGACCAAACTAAACTTATTATAAAACCTGTAAATATATTTGTGAGTTTTATTTCCATTGTGTTTTGCAGAAGATCAGAAGAAGGCTGATGCACAAAGAGAGGCAGAAGAGAAGCGCGAGTGGGAGGAAGAGAGACAGAGACGCGAGGCAGAGAGACGACGACTGGAGGAGGAAGCCTGGGAGAGAGAACAGCAGAAACTGAAAGAACTCGAAGTAAGGAAGGATAATAGTTTGGCTGTTTGAGGTGTTCAGGCTAGTCCATAACATGGGAGGGTTGTGGGAAGGATAATAATTTGGCTGTTTGAGGTGTTCAGACTAGTCCATAACATGGGAGGGTTGTGGGAAGGATAATAGTTTGGTTGTTTGAGGTGTTCAGGCTAGTCCATAACATGGGAGGGTTGTGGGAAGGATAATAGTTGGGCTGTTTGAGGTGTTCAGGCTAGTCCTTAACATGTGAGGGTTGTGGGAAGAATAATAGTTTGGCTGTTTGAGGTGTTCAGGCTAGTCCATAACATGGGAGGGTTGTGGGAAGGATATGTATGTGAAATGCACTGGTGTGGAAGGTCAGATTAAGTATTTATAAACAGACTAAATCTGAAAATAGTTCTCTTTTCTATTCTATTCTATTCTATTTTATACATAACCTGGTCTGTCATCTTTGTGCATTTTATTCTCTGTATCACAAGAATTTGTCTACACCAAACTTGCACCACAGATAATACATGTAGAGATCTACATTAGGTCACAGTGATATAATTACTGTTACTACTTCGTGATGAAACCAGTTCCGTAGTTGATTTGATCTTATCTGTAAATTTGTTACTTTACCATAACATAACATTAGCCAATTGATCAATGGCTGCATCACATTTTGTGATCACGGTTGATCTATGTTCTATTATTATACATCAAAGGCCGTAGTTATTTCAAAGACATATACTGAAGTGTACAATTCAACCCCTGCTATATTAATACTATCTCATATCCTCCGGAGTCTGGCACGTCCACACCACTATATCAACATATGACAACCCTATTCTGATACTCTCTCTCATTCCAATGGATCTGGCTTCTCAAGATCTGTATTTCAGCACAGCATTACACCCGCAACATCTAATGACTGACCCAACAAGCTGTGCACCCTAACTGCCTTAAAGTGACATACCCTATTTTTAAAACACTATGGCATATATTTGAGTATTGGAGCCATTTTTCACAACAGAAATCATGCTTTACTTCGATTTTATTGTTTAGCTTATCCATTTCTGTACATTCAAAGTGTTTTTGGTCATCGTGGTATTTTCAATATCACTAAATACATTTCTCATATTTTCAAAAACGCACAAGCATCTGAGAAGAAACAGTTATGGAGTAGAGTTTTAGTCTGTCTTTAGAGGATACTTCACCATTTCAAATTTACAGACTCATGTTTCACTCAATTGTGGTTACTTTAACCAAACATGTTACAGGTTTTTAGATTAACTAAACTTAGTGTTAATTTTCACAGGTTGAAACTAGAGTCTGTCCATTTATCGAGGCCACTCGCAGAGATTGTGCTTGAACCTTAATTGGATATAGGCACATTAATATGTTATCCAGTCCAATCCAATCAACCCCTGCAATTGCCCACAGCAAGAGGCAATGCTGTGGAGTTTTGTTAAGGCTGTGAACTATATATTACAAGTATTTCCATGTATATTGTTTTACTATAGACATTATGTTGATGGCAGAAGTTGACAATATGTTCTTCTATTGTTTAATTTGCCTCTCAAATTGTAGGTTGTTGTTAAAATTGATCCATCCTGTTGTAACTACCTTAAAGTAAAAATAACACTAACACTTCAGGAGAAGAAATAAACAACAGTTATAGGAGAAAATACAGTTGGTAGATGGACATCTAGATGGGTGTTCTAGTAACGTATTATCATATCCATTTTATGTGAACAGGCACCAACACAGAGCATGCCACAAAATGTGGAGAAAGGTGAAAGTGAGAAAAAAAAGGAGAAAGAAGAAGCAGACGCCATTGACCCAGTGATGCAGCAATACATGGACATGGTCAAACAGCAGAAGGAGAAGGAGAAAGAGGTAGACATCTTGTATTTATAGAATACTATTGATGGTAGACCTCTTGTATTTATTTATAGAACACTGATGGAGGTAGATGTTTTGTATTTATAGAATACTAATGGAGGAGGTAGATGTCTTGCATTTATTTATAGAACACTAATGGAGGTAGACATCTTGTATTTATAGAACACTAATAGAGGTAGACATCTTGTATTTATAGAACACAAATGGAAGTAGACATCTTGTATTTATAGAACACTAATGGAGGTAGACGTCTTGTATTTATAGAATACTAATGGAGGTACATGTCTTGTATTTATAGAATACTGATGATGGTAGGCCATCTTGTATTTATAGAACACTATGGAGGTAGACGTCTTGTATTTATAGAACACTAATGAAGGTAGACATATTGTATTTATAGAACACTAATAGAGGTAGACATCTTGTACTTATAGAACACTAATGGAGGTAGACATCTTATATTTATAGAACACTAATGGAGGTAGACATCTTGTATTTATAGAACACTAATGGAGGTAGACATCTTGTATTTATAGAACACTGATGGAGGTAGACATCTTGTATTTATAGAACACTGATGGAGGTAGACATCTTGTATTTATAGAATACTGATGATGGTAGATGTCTTGTATTTATAGAACGCTAATGGAGGTAGATGTCTTGTATTTATTTATATAACACTAATAGAGGTAGACATCTTGTATTTATAGGATATTAAACGAACTTCCATTTCGTATCATGTTCATGTCCTGAGTGAAATAATTTTCAATTGTCACGAGCTTTAGCGAGTGACAGTGAAAATTATTTCACGAGGGACATAAACATGATGCGAAATGGAAGTTCATTTAATATCCTATTTATTACCCTTTATCGATTTTAAATAAAAACAACTAAAACAAATACACGTTTACATTTTAATGAAACACACTATGCGAAATAGCCTATGACGTCATAAACATTAACCCATGACGTCATATCATTAGGTGTTACGTCCCACTTGGCATTCTAGTAAGACGTATCGTTTTGATATGTACCAAGATATTTTAAACCTTATGGGTAATAATTATAGAATACTAATGATGATAGCCACATTGTTTTAAGAATGGTAGTAGCCATCCTGTGTTTACAGAATATTAAGGAGGTAACCATATTGTATTTACAGAATATTAAGGAGGTAACCATATTGTATTTACAGAATATTAAGGAGGTAACCATATTGTATTTACAGAATACTAAGGAGGTAACCATATTGTATTTACATAACACAAGAACAAAAGTTTATTTTAATTAATTGTTGAGATAAGAAGCCCTGATCAATCACTGGAGAAGTAAGTTAAATGAATATCTGGTGCAGAAACATAATGTCAAACAGAAATAAATATTTGTTTGATGTCTCAGCTCATTTGTTCAACATGGGATTTAGCTCATTCAGTTGGGTTGTCGCTTGAGGTGCTTGCGTTCAAACCACCTTGGTGGATCCGTTCATCTGATTGGGGTTTTGTCTTGTTCCAACTAGTGCACCACAACTGGTCAAAGGTCGTGGTATGTGTTTTTCTCTCTGTGTAAAAGTGCATATAAACAATTCCTTGCTGCATGTTAGAATTACCAAATGTTTGACATCCAATAGCTGATGATGAATTAATCAATGTGCTCCAGTGGTTTCATTAAACAAAACAAACTTATTAGTTGTCTAATTTCTGCATATTTCCTATAAAGCAGTATGATATGGAACGTGTTAATAGTTTTCCTTATAAAAACGTGTAACGTTTAAGCGTCAGTGAAGGTCTTTATTAAAACTGTTCTGTAAAGGAAAATACGAAGTAGAACAACATTTCTAATGTTCTTAATATTTTGGCTTTTCATTTTAGGTGGCTCAGAAAACAGTTGACTCATGGGGCAAAGGTCATGTAAGTATTGTGCCCAAGTCTACAGTTTGGGTTTCAGGCTTTTTGCAAAGATGTTTTTATACACTCATCAGTGGTGTTGTCCGTCCATCTGTATGTCTGTCTGTTAACGATTTCTTGTCCAGACCATATCTTGCATACAGATGCCTACAGGACCATCAAACCTCACATGTAGGAACAACTTGAAATGGATATGGTGGTATGTTGCTAATTATTTCTAGGTCACTGTGACCTACATTTCATGGTCTACTGCACATAACAATAAATGCTTGTCCGGTCCATATCTTCCATACAAGACTATCAAACCTCACATATAGGAACAACTTGGTATAGCGCTGTGTCGCATACTATTACTAGGTTACTGTGACCTACTGTTCACGGTCTACTGAACATAACAGTAAATCCTTGTCCGGACCATATCTTGCATGCAGATGTATACAGGATCATCAAACCTCACATGTAGGAACAACTTGGGATGGTGGTGTGTTGCATACTATTATTAGGTTACTGTGACCTACTGTTCATTGTCTATTGCACATAACAGTAAATCCTTGTCCGGACCATATCTTGCATGCAGATGTATACAGGATCATCAAACCTCACATGTAGGAACAACTTGGGATGGTGGTGTGTTGCATACTATTATTAGGTCACTGTGACCTACTGTTCATTGTCTATTGCACATAACAGTAAATCCTTGTCCAGCCCATATCT